>JAVCKT010026338.1:9071-21553 GCA_032273925.1 Rhynchotus rufescens | reverse complement strand
TCACCTGCAGGTGTTACTAGTCTGCTTGGGGACTAACCACCAAGAGCTGCTGCTAGCAAATAGAGGGGACTGTGGGTTAAATGTTTTCTTTTTGGTGGCTGTTACTCTCAGGAGCAGGAATAAACTGCAGTTTTGGAGCCGTTCAGCAGACACAGAGTTTTTCCAGATCAAGGATGGGAGTAAGAAACTCCTTCTAAAACAAAGCTTTTGCACCTAGTCCCTTTCCAGATAAAAGGATCTCAGACAAACCAAAATATGAGCAATGTGGTCTTATAACAAAACGCAATCTTGGTAATGAGTCTACATTAAGAGCCACTCAGATGACTTGGAAGAGACTGGAAATGACTCCTCAACAGTCAGGAATAACCTCAAATCTCTGTGGCTTGGACAGACAGACCAGAGGCCCCGCAAGCATCACAGACATGTGCCCAACTCGTGGTGCCAAATCCTGTTCTTACAGGGCAGCTTCACAAACACAGGACCTGGGCCTGCTGTCACTAGTGTCAGCTGGTAAATGTCACTGCAGGATTTGATCTTAATTTGCAGGAGACACTGTCGCTGATTGCGGTGATAAATAACAAGACCAGTACATGACTGCAGCTAAGCCTGCACAGCTTGACACATACTGGCTCTTTCAAGGAGGAAGAGTCAGCCATGGGCACATAAAAGCAGATAGAAACAGATTAGGCCAAAACTAGTTACAAAAAAAAAAAAAAAATAGAAAAAACATTTTGCTGAAGTCTCAGAAGACTAATGAGACAAAAGTTCAGTTTAGGCCTGAAGAATATACCCATTTTGCTTCCTAACATGCCTCAGTCTCGGGTCCTAAGCCAAATATTCCCACAATAACTGTCTTGCGTGAACTTGCTGCATTTCAAAACTTGTCATCTTTAAATTGTTAGTAAAGCAATGCATTCCCCCCCGCTACATAACAAGTAAAATTACAGCACGTATATGCATTTATAGCATGTGCTTGAGGGACTCAACATTTCACACCACTTTTGCCACGTATGCCAGTTCTTTAGACACAGCTCACAATCTGCACAGCACAGAAAAAGAACTAAAACCTCAGGCAAAATCTAGAGAAACTCTCCCAACATTTTTAAAAGACAGTGTCATCACAGCTCTCTTGCTGGTAAAAAATGCAAACAAAAGAGGAGTGCTTGGAAGAGACAAAACGCTCGACCTTATATAGCTGAAGGCAAAGAATAAGCAACTGCAGAGAGACGCAGAAATCATTAATGTGGTGGTGGTAACGTCCAAGTCTCACATAGCTGCCGATGACTAAAGGCATTTGTGAGTAAACTTCAAAACTGGTTCTGTGGCTAAACAGCCAGACTGGAGGCCTCGGTGCCTCAGCATTTTCATAGTATTTTATTTTGCAGGCCGCTTTGGTAAAGCAAGAGGCCTCTTAAGTCAAAAGTATTAAAGGAGCCACTTCTCCCATATAAAAAAATCAGAAAAAAATACAGACAGAAGACAGAAGCGAAGCGAGGTTGGTGCCTTAGGAGAAGTGGTTAAAATCTGAAGCGAAGCCAAGGCCCTGAGCACAGATTCTTGCAGATTAAATTCAACTCCAGAAGACAGGATGTTTGTCTAAAGCATTGGCAGTGAAAGACAGGGTTGTTCTTGGCACTAATCACAATCACTGTTTAAGTCCCTCTGCTATATAGTTACAGGGAAAGAATGTATTTGATTTCTGGGGAACTGACCGAGTATAGAAATATTAATCCCCCTCCCCCTTTAAAACCCCAACCACTTGTGAACTAAATAGGAATACAAATATTAACTATTTCCTGGACAGGGTTACTCCTATTGCTGCTCGGTTTAGTCCCTGGATCATAGCAACTCCCTGAGCTATTAAGTTCACTGTGGCCTCCTTGGAGGACTTGCACAAAGCGGCTCCCTCCCTGCGCTGCAATTTCACTGTCCATCAAGTGAGACCCACCTGTAGCACATCACAAACTGTGGCTGAAGAGCGCTCTCTTCTCACCCACAGTGATCTTGCAACAGGGATTATGGACAGGGTGCTTTTAAGCAGCATCAGCAGAGCAGTGCCGGGGGACACCCACAGCCTCCAAGGGCCTGAAAATCCCCAATTTTGCATCCACTCAGCCAAGCGCCAAATCCCATTCAGGTCAAGTTGAATAACTGTATTGCTGTGAGAGCACATGAAGGACTGTTTTTTTTTTGTTCGTTTTTACATAGTACAAGTATATGCTACAGCATTTATTCCTAAATTAAGGAATAAATACCTTTTCAGTTCCAGGAGTCCAGGAGCAGGGCTGGTAAAACTTAGTTGACAATAAATGTGTTTCATTTTATTAGGAATGTAAAGCTGGAAAAGGTACAAGTCAGTTCAAACATGGATTTACTATGTAGGAAGTATTTAGCACACTGAATTTTTAGTATTTTAAATATATATTTTGAATAATTTAGTCTAAAACATAACTGATGCTTCCATATCCTCAATATTAATGTTGAATTAACCAATGCTGTAAGAGGAACTTGTGCAATCTTATTTCTCTGTGGGGAATGTGTGGTGGGAAGCTACCATGTCACCAGTAAGGTGACACGCACCACGGTGCTGGACCCACCTGACAAGCACCCAGTGCCACAGAGGGCAGTCATGCCAGCGCTGTCCTCGGCAGCCGCCACCTCGGCGTGGCAGGAGCAGAGCTGCAGAACGGTGACACTGATGCCCCAGGTGTCCCCTGCAGCCCCACGGGCACTAACTGTCCTGGGTAGGACAGGTACTGCAATGCAGACCAGAGCACACACAACAGCAAGGCAACCAACCTTCCCCGAACATCCCAAACAAAAGGCAACACAACACAAAGCATCTGACACCCTCAAATCACTCGTTTTTCCATCTTTTGCATACTGCTAATGTGTAGTTAACATACACTTACTTTTAAGGCATATAACACAAGGTAACAAGCAGAACTTGAACCTGAATGGTCTCCTCTCTCCCCTGGAAACTCTGCCTTGCCAAAAACTTCTGCCTTATTTGGCTTAAGTAGCAAAATGATCCATTAGCTGACAACCCTACAACACAAGTCACAAATACCAAATACCAAAAAAAGAATTCCTTAAGGAGCTTATTGTTGGTCAACACAAGAAAAACTTATTTGCCTGGCCGCTGGCGGCACTAGACATCAGTGTGGCCATGGGGCTCTAGATCCCTTTGTGCCTTTGCTTTAGGTTAAAGCTTCCACGGGAAGATGCAATGGTGGGAGTTCACTCCAACTTATGACGACAAAACTGCCTTGAACACAAGGTTCTTCCACTGCAACCAAACTCACTAGTTTGGGATAAAGCAGAAGTCTCTAGTGGTTCATGTGGGATGAACCACTAGGATGGTCCATGTGGTTGGGCACAGACTCCCAGGATGATGACTTTCCTAGATGCCAGGGCTGCCCACACTGTTGGCTCCACATAGGAAGCTTCAGATTCAAGGGCCTGGCCTGGGTGGAAGCAGCTGACAGACAAGGCAGCCCTTGGATCACCAAATACCAGCAGTGTCACTCAGGCTGCAGCTCTAGACCTGCTCCTCCTGGCCGCAGCTGATCCCGACAGGGACACACGGGACACTGGTCCCCTGACGGAACACGAAAACTGCTCGTGTTTAATTCGCACCACTGCGAGTACTGAGACCTGCCAACTATGGGCAATAACTCTACTCCTGTTGTTAATCAAGATGCAGTTGCATTAGGACAGAACTTTTAACAGCACAAAATTATGCAAAATCATAAAATAAAAATAAACTTTGGGGAAGATCAATTAGCTATGGCACATGCCATACTCCCTGGGGAGGATCTTTTACAAGTTTAGCTTGTTTAAAAACAAAAGTCTACTCACGCCTATTTAAGTGAAGAGACTTCTTGAATATTTATTCATCCCTTCATTAGGAATTACATGATGAAGCTGCAGGAAATCAAAGGGAAAAGAGCAGATGAAACAGAAGCCCAACCTTCAAATTCTGTTTCATAACTACTCTTGCTTTGAGGTTTCTTATGCAGGAAAAGAAGTTGAAAAAAATAATAAAATGTTTCATTCAAATTATTAACCAGACATTTGGGTAGAACAACACTGGACTATCTGTACGCAGACAACTTTGAGGCATTTCGCTTTTAATTTGCATACAATTTCTTAAAGTGAATTCCACATAAGAATGGTGAGATACAACAGCGCTTGTTTATCGTTTCACAAGTTAACAGGACAAAGCAAACACCTGCCCTCCTTTCAGGCAGCCTCCAGCCCTTACCCCAACTTGCCACTTCTTGCTGCCAGCCTCCATGCCCAGTCCGAGCATGGACCAGTCCCGCACTCCACAGATGTGCACACATGGACTTCAGTGGTACTCAGAGTTGTAACAGCAAGAATAAACCAAAATAGAGTCTTTAGATGAGTTTATAACCTCCAAATGCTTCCCAAATCAAGCCCCAAAATTCACAGTAAAAAAATACTTCAGTTCTTCAGCTCAACTGCTCATCTGACTGTGGTTCCTCTGTGGAACAGCTGGTAGCTAAGGAAAAAAATAACACTTTTTGCCAAATACGACGGTGCAATAAATCTGAAATCAAGAGACCTTAAGTTAACTGTACTGAAATGGACTTCCCAGTCAACCTGATGGGGAACACAACTGGACCATACTCTTCCCCTCCACACACTGATCAAGTTTTCTAGCTATATAATTTCTGCACTTGATCAGGCTTTTGGTTTCTTACAAACTGGCACGTACCATCCTCACTGATGACCAATGCCAATTCTCGATTAAAATATATTACATTATTATGCCTACAATAAAATACTGGCTTGGTGTAAAGGACAGCATCATCATCTTTCTTCATACTTAAAATGAGACTTTAAAAAAGAAAAAAGTTAAACAATGCTTGAAAGGGGAACATTAACAAATCTGTTTTAATGATCATTCCAAAAAGTGATGGGAATGTGAGGCTATCCAGGTAAACAAGAGAAAGAGCCATAAACTGCAAAGCTTGACACACCAGCAAAGCAAAAACAGCAGAAAATCCATATTGTAAGAGCTGTCTTTTCTTAGGTCTTCCAACAATAAAAAAATGACTTACCGTTCTACCTCAAAGTTTACAAGAAGGATTTGGTTTTGGTATAGGAATTCCTAACAGAGCTTTGTGACACTGCTCACTGAATTCATTGTGTAGAAGATGAGTGGAAAATAGATCCCTTGTGCTGAAATGGGAGCTACAGAAACCCAAGGTGGGCTCCCGCACCACAGCACGTCGCCACCTGCGATCCAACCGGGCGCTGGCTGCTTTTTTCCTCTCAGTAACGTGGTTTCTCCAACAAGTCTACTGAGTCTACAATATTTCTGTACCAGAGAAGACTAACAAAAATAACAAAAACAAAAAAAACAAAAACAACTTTGTACACTTCAATATTCATTAATTCTCTAGTTATTTTTGCTATATATTTAACACTAGTGTGACAGAATATCTGATAATTATATTTCATGCATGTAACTTATAAATGAGGAGCTAGCACTATCTAAACTGCTAAACCTAGCACTAGAGGGTTACTTTTGAGTCTACACAACAAGTATTTCCGCAAGACCGACAACTAGATGGGTATGCATGTAACAGAAGAGGCTCAGCTGGATGTGCTTGGCAGGTATCTGAATGACAGCACAGCCTTTGGAAGGACTGCAGTGGCAACATCCTTTGGCCTAAACAGGCCTGACCTACTGTTTCAGAAGGCTTGAGTGGAGATGGAAGAATCTTGCGGATTATTGTTAGCAAAAGTGTTTATGCAGTCAGGCAAAAAGTGTAACTTTTGCTAGTTTGTTTCTGTGGTTTGCATTTTTACTTAGACATGGAGATATGTTTTACTGACTCTGCCCATGTTGCTATTGTCTAGGCCACAACAGAGACCTCGAGAACAGGCAGCACCTTTCTGCAGCTGACCAGAGACTGCTGCTCAGATGGCTGCTGTTCCTTCTCTGCCGTCCCGTGGTGAGTGCATTTTCAATGTCAACCATGAAAACAAGCTTCCAAGAATCCAGATTTTCAACTAAAGGAAAGTGTAAATCACTTCCATTTCTCCTACAATACCCACAGGTTTTAAAACAAAATACTAGAAATTAAAAGAATAATGAGTTGTGATTATCTTCGGCTATACTGGGAATTTCCCTTTTTCACTTAGCATACATTCTAACAGAAATCCCACAGTACAAACCAGGTAATTTCAATTAAGAAACAAAGCAAAACAAAACACAAATTATTCAGTCCAATGTCAGAGCATGTGTACGTGTGTATAATACTGTAAGAGTAGTCACACATTAGAGGTATATAATTGAAACAGCATTTTCCTTCATGAACCTGCTATTACTGAGGCAGTGACAAAGCTTCCATTTCTCTATTTTCTGAGCTCTTAAAAATGGATATTGCCACATTTTGTGACCCTAAATACTGCACAAGCAGAAGCTTGTTGGTATCAGGTAAGGACTAATAGTACTAGTGCAAACAGGTACAGACAGTTCCTCCAGTTTTGGGATGAACCAGCTATCTAATACTGAAAGAGGACAGGCAACTTCAAACCCACACTTGTGTTTCTCCACTCAGACGTGCATCCATCTCAGGCTTGGTCTTCTTATCACAAGGGTGGGGTGGGGGCAGAACCACCAGCTCATGAGATATTTATCACGTGTATCATTTCCTGACTTGTTCTACTAATATTACAAATGTCTTGTAACAAGTCAAGGAACGATGATTACCTCAAGCTTCAGGTAAATGACAATAACACTGACTTAGAACTTTTGGTAAAAAGTGAAGCATTCTCTCCTGAGATAGCAGTCAGGGAAGGAACAGGAATGATGAACTTAGCACTATACCATCACTTGATCATCATGCACCTCAGCTGACCAGATGAGAAAGAACAAGTGTTTATTGCCCTCTGCTCACCCAAAGCTACGGCAGGCAGTTTATTTAGGTAAGTGCTTGGCAAACCATAATGTTGTCAGAGCAGTTCTCACTGTACTGTCCCCCTTTAGCTTATTTCTTTAAAACAAGGAGAAAAAAAATTAAAAAAAGGAAAAAGGAAAAAAAATCTCAGCAGGTTAACCCTCATCTTCTCTCAGCTCTGTGGGTAGAAATTTATATTGCTGCTGGCGAATTTGAGCCAGTTTTTTCCTTGCTTCCTCCAGCTCTCTCTCTTTCTTCAGCATTTCTTCTTGGGCTGCAATGATCTAGGAGAAGAAAGAAGCATGAAGAAAGAAGCAAGGAATAGTTTTTATAAAACATTCTTTATTCCCCATGACACCAGTCAGAGCAAGGCACCAAACCCTCTCCAGAAAAGTACTAAGTATCAACAACTACTGCAAGAATTGCTCATTTTTTCCCTTAATTCAGGCTAGTTCTCTCCATGATTGTGCTATGAAGAAGTATCATAATCCCACTTGCATCTTTAAAGGGAAAAAAGGATCCATGAGTAGTCTTGCCATACATCCAGTATGGATTTCACAGCACAGTGCTCCCCCTTTCAGTGTGGGTAAGCAGAGGTAGGATAAACACTATGCCTTAACACGGTATATCCAAGCACTCGCTGCTGCAGGTACCCACAGCATTTTCCTACATCTAGAAACAGCAGCACTGCAGGCACACAGAAATGACAAAAGTCAATATCTTTTAAACGGAGACCACAGTATGTGCTATTCTTAACTTATAACTGGCAATCCAGGGGTTGGTATCATTTAACGGTCTTAGGTTTTTCTTGTTCCTCCCCCCTTCATATTTATTAAAACAATAATGAAATGCTAGCAATTCTCCCATCTCCTGCTTTCTTTACCTCTAAATATACAAAACTAGTATCCCACTAATATTTGAGTATACTTAAAAAACACATGGAAATATTCGAAAAACTTCTTCAAAAAAGTATATGACATATTAATATCTTATTATGTCAGGGATTATTGAACAGCGAGGCATCAAGTGATAAACTACTGATTTCTACCTAGCTTTACCCATTCACCACATTTTATCCATTTCCCCACACAGACGTTGTAGCACTGGGTTACACTTGCACAGTGTAGCTCTTCCCTGCTTTAGCTCTTTGTGCTTGTACCCACCTGAGCAATGCCACCCACAAACTTGGTTTTGACCACAACGTCGTCATCCTCTGCCTTCCCAAATGCTGCTTTCTGGGCTGCCCTGACAAGATTGTCTGACGCTCGCTTGACGGCATTTCCTGCAGCCTTGGGAAAAAAGGAGGAATTTAATGACAACAATACATATTTGTAACTTCAGTTCTTCAGGGCATCAAAACTCTTCTGCCTTTGCTTGACTCCATAGAAAAGATTTACAGCGTTTTTTTCCCCTCTTTTTTTTCGCTTCTCCAGTGAGAAGCACATTTATCTTTCAAAATCAATGCTGCAGAAAGGAATGCAAAACTCCTATTAAAGAAGCTAGAAATAGGACTTCTGCTCTCTCCAGTTTAAAATAAAACCGTGGACAAAATCCCAAATTATGTTCTGCACAACCCTAATATGCACTTTTACCAGTGGAAATTCACCATATACATAGCCATGATTAATATCTTCATTAAAATTGATGCAAATGATTCGAGTGAAAAGTCACTTAAAATTTGCTTTGCTCAGTCTGGACGTGATCCCGAAAGAACGGAATTATTTCCATTTATTCTGTTAAATTTGGGTTTTAAAGTTCAACAGTCTTGAACAAATCAGAACTCATGAGAAATGCAGCTCAAAGAACTTCTCAGAGCTTCTCCTTGTTTGCAGGAGGCAGAAGGGGAAAACAATAAACCCAACCTCCTGTACCTAATCTATTGATTAAAGCTATAGGAAAACATCTGTGCTGGTGGCACAGCCTGCTGAAAAGCCACGGGAGATTTGGCAGATGCACCAATAAGAAATATTTGGCAAACATCAGCTTTATTGTTCGTTCCGAGATGAACACAACGCCTTGTCAAGTGACAAAGTTCACTTCAAAGTTTTTTCCCCAAATACAACGTTTGGGTTTGCACAATGTTGAAACAATATTGACTTTTTTAGAGCTTCTGGGCTTGTCTCCTTCAGCCTCCCCAACTTTTCATATTCCATGTCTTTTTAGTAACATTTGTCTACAGTGACCAAGCACCCTGAACGTCCTGTTTCTAATTCCTGTTATATGCCTAAAATTCCTCCAGCCCTATCTTGGCACTTGGATACGGAAGTGTGGGTTGTATTACAGGCAGAGCTCCTGAAACCTTCCCCACAGGCCCCTGAGAAACCCCACCTACACAAAACCCTTATCAAGCACTAAATCCTAGGGATAACATTGACATGACACTGTTTTCTATAAAAACAGATTTTTCATCTATCCATGTGTACATTTATGTTTTCCCCTTAAATATTTAAACTGCTGTCACATTTTGAAAAAAGTGATTTCACTTCTGCTCGCTCAAACACTCAGTCTTACATATTTCCATTGGCATTGATTCTACCTATCTATAACCAGCTATCTTATCGAGGGCCATCAGTAGCATCTGTGGGAAAACAGGAAGTTTCCCTCTCCAAGATGCATCACGTTATTGGTATGAAGAGGTGCTGAAGTGGTTGTTAACCAGAAGGCTGGGCCTGTAGCACTGTCAGTCACCAGAGGCCACAGGCATTTTGAAAACCAGCCCCCTTGAACAGGACTCCTGGGGACACCACTCGCCCCAGCAAGGCAGTGTTCATCAGTAACACTCAAACTAGCTCAAGGCAAAAGGGCCAATTTTATCAAAAAGTTTGTCAGAGTTGAGCTGAGATGGTGCATCAGCTTCTGCTGAGATGCTGCCAAGCTGCTTTTTGGTCTGAAAAATCATTCTGCTATTTTAGAAGTGTTCTGTCTAAAGCAGCTGTCTCCTGACTCCCAGAAACAGAAGAGAAGCGACTGCAGCCCCGTCAGGCACTCGGTGCTGGCCACGTGCACAACCCCGTGCACAACCGTGGGCAGTCAGGGGGACACATGTGTGCAGCCACAGCAAGGGTGCCCCATGCCTGCAGCCTCGCTGGGAGGCTGAGCCCCTGCACAGTAATCCTGTAGAAACCAATGGCACTCAGCTGCTATGGAGCAAAACATAAGAAACAAAAACTCTAAAACAAAAAGACAACCTACATGTTCCTTCTGATAACATGCACCACTCCAGCTTGTCATTAACATCACATGTGGCAGTATCTTGTCAGCTTGTGTGCTCCTGGGAATGATCACTAGTATGAATCTATCAGTGCTGCACCTAGGTCAGAGCTAGGTGCACACCAGCCAACATTTCTTTCTGCATCTTTTAGTATTTAGTAATGATGAATAAAGCAAGCAAAATGAGGCAACCTTTAGCTGCTGCTGAATAATGATAAATGCACAAGCCCTTCATCCTTAGTGAAAGCTGTCCCGAACCTCACAAAGCCCATCCTGAATCACCATAACTTTTCAGGGATTAAGAACACCAGTACCTGCAGCCTCCTCATGGCTTCAGAGTCATGGTCAGCCTTCACTTTGCAAGCCACAAGCAGCTGTGCTGTCGAAGCTGCCACTTGCTTGGCCGATGAGATGAGCTTCTCCTCGCTAGCGTGGCCTTGCACTGAGGCATTAGCTGCTTCGCAGAGATTGCTGGTCGCTGCTGCCACCATTCTGGCCTGGGGGTTGGTTACAAGATGCGTTCACACATTTATAAGTTCACACAGGATTCTCACTTGAGAGAAGGTACTGGTTTCTCTGCTATTTTGGAGGTCAACATGAAAGAAGATACTCACAGCAGAAATAAGTCCCTGAGACCACTGTCCATCATCAGCTGCATTTGCAGGGATTGCTCCAACCTGAAAAAACAATTCAGAGCTGGCTTACAATGAAACACAAAACATAGTGGCTTTTTCTAGGCTCTAGATAAACAGAAGTCTGAGTAAAAGATACACCTGAGCCTGCCCCACAGCACAGAGACTGACCTCCCAGGAGCACAAAGTCCAACTGAAAAAGAAATGGTGATTCGCCCTCACAAGCACAGTTGGAGGCTCTCAGGCTTTAACACATGTATTGGTGCTACCCTAAGGTTTCGGACTGCTCTGCTTCCAATTTCTGGCATTATGGCAAAATAAGAAACAGAGAGCTCCACAGGGGAGCCACCTAGAGTCCTTGTGTCCGCTTAGGCATTTGAGGGAAGCGACTGATTTTTCCATACAGAAAACCTTTTGCTGCACAAACTCCTGGTTACTATACAAGAGTGAAAGAATCTGCTGGTTACTACAGAAGAGTGAAAGACACAGTAAAACGCCGAAATTCTGGAAAGCAGGTTGAACAAGTTACAGAGGGACTAAAGTGATTTTTACAGCATGCAAGTGCTGGTAGCAAAAGACACAAGAATGTGTCTAAGACAGCAGTCACAAGAAGCCAAAACTGGTATCAAGGGCTCATATCAGGATATACTGTGTAATTACTGGTGGTGTGGAAAAAAGAAAAGCTACATGTCATAATAAAACAAGGAAAGAACAGGTCTTATCAAAGTAGACAGCACAGTAATTCAGCTGAAGCAGTAGGGTTGGTCAAAATCACCATTTTCTTGACTGTTTCCATAGGCACATGCTTCAACAACTAATTATTAATATTTGGTATTATGTGTATTATGAAGTTCTATAGCTACTGCTTATAGTTGGTGTTGTCAGTCAGTAATGTTAATGTTGTAGAACAACTGCTTTGTGTTTGTGCTCAAAATAAAGCACAAGCCCCAGGAATCCTAGCTGAGCCTGGCAGGCAGGTGAGCTCTTCTGTGACAGGATCCGAAATTAGGGACCCAACTCCACACAACTATGGGCCCTGCAACCAGCTGCTCTCATGGGTGCCAGAGCTGGGTGATGTTCAGGTTTGTACTAACTGGGTGGAAAGGAGTGGGGAGGGAAGCCCTGAGGTCTGTGGAATACAAAGACCTGAATCCTGACAAGACCAAAAGGAGAAAGATACAGGTTAGAAGCACTGTTTAGATTTTTCTAAATATATTTAGGCACCTGTCCACTTAAAAGTGCCCAATTTGCATGCAGGCCTGTCCCCATTGTATCACACAACAAAACACTGACAATTAGTGATGCCCTCTGCTATTCTAGTTAGAGAGGGATTGTTTATTCTGATGCATTTCTTGAATCCCCAGGTGCCCTGTGGGAAAACTCATTATCACCTTGAATCACAGCCCTTTCCAGAACATCATAAAAACAAAACAAAATAATCAAACAAACCAAGATCCCTCCCTCTCATCCCCCCCAAAAAGCCCAAACTCAACAAAATCATCTGAAAAGCCAAATACCTGACTGCACTTGCTAAGTTTAAGTGAAATGTACTTTTTTGGAACCAATAGAAACCTAGGTCATGTAAGTCAGGTAACGGCAAAATTTATGTTTCAGTCATTCCCAAGCTCCCTTCCTCCTGTTACCAATTTTGACATTTTCCCCTCCATTATTGTTACTTGTTCCGTTCACCCACCTTTCCCTG
>JAVCKT010026337.1:0-15128 GCA_032273925.1 Rhynchotus rufescens | reverse complement strand
TACTTGCTGATATTTTAAACGTTTTTCCCCATATATTCACCTTGGCTGAGCTCAAACTCTACAGTACTTGACTAAGTCTACAGTGTAATACACAGTAAAATGAGATGAAAACACAGAGTTGTTTCAGAGTCAATCACAAAGCCTTTAGGATCATATCAAGCCACTACATATTTAGGTATGTCGAGAGGACAATGCTGTTATGCTTTCCTTTTGTATGGTTAACTGCCAGCAGGCACATTTCTCCTTAGTTAATACATTTTCTTCTATAGTCTTTACTAAAGCTATCTACCACATTCACCCTTTGAGAGAAGTGCTAGACCCAAAAATCTATTCATTGACTTTCTCATTTAAAAAGAAAGAAAGAAAAAATCTTAAATATACCCAAGGAAGAAAAAATGTAGTAGTCTTGCCATAGCACAGTAAAAGCCTTAGCTCATATTTTTGAAAAGGGGTTGAAGGTGAAAACCTTGTGGATTCTTAGGTTATATTTTGCCTAAGATTTTTTTGCTAATGTAATTAGGACTGATATTGTGTGTTCCAAAATCAAAACAAATTATTCTTTGTTAGTTGTTTTTATGAGTTCCAAGGACCAATAATTTCTAGAAGGGATTTTTTTTTCCCTATGCAGAGAAAGGAATTGGATTAAAGGCTTTAAAAATATCCCAAATTTCCCTTTGATTTAGTGACAGAGTTTTAACAAGTTGCTTCCAGGAGCTCTAGAGAGCTTCCCGCAACATCACATTCAACAGAATGAAAAGCCTTGGTTATACATCTATGTCCAAGTATGATAGATTTTAAAATGAAGTTGTAAGCATTTTAAAATTGGCCCAGGTGAGGTGCATCACACCTATTAAAATTTCTGTTAGTTTTTATTGTATGCAGTTTTCTTGTGGTATTGCTTAATAAGAAATGAACTTTTCTCTATAAATCATGATACGGGATAAAAATGAGAATAGTAATACAATGTAAAATTCCATATTCAGTTGCTTGCTACTTTCACAGAAGTTTTGTTGATTCTGCTTTTGTTTTGGTTTTGCTTAAACTTTGGGCTTGGTCTGTATTATATTTACTAGATACATCTTCCAACTATCTTATCTCTAATCCCATGGAATAGTGTTACCTGAAAGCTGCAGCTACTTGTTGGAGTTTTCCAACATAGCATATAAACCTGTCCTATTCAAGTCCACAAGGCCTTTACAGCCTTCAAGTTAAACATGGCTTTTTACAAGCTCCAAACAGACCATAAGCTCCTGATTTACTTCTAAAATCAAAGGAAAATGAGGCAGATGATCTGTATCAGGTTAAATTTGTTGTTGATAGCACAATACCTATGATACTCTTTAGAAGTCTACAGAGGTCTCATATTCTTCAGCTGATGGCTTTGCTATGTGAGTAATTAAATATTTCTCATTATTGCTCAGACCAGTTTTAGAATAAATTTGGACAGCATAGCTTTTACAGTTATCAACTAGCACCAAAAAAATCTCTAGGGCTTTCTTACAGCTTAGTACAAGAGCAGCATTCAAGTTCAGTGACAGCTGAATTATCAAGGTAGCAATTCCTCACATTTCTTTAAAATAATGGTAAATATTCAAGAGCATAGCACTGAGGAATATCATAATGATTATTGTAAGGTTAAATTTGTCTGTAGGGTACACAGCCTAAATCAGTGCATGAGTCAAGTAGGAAAAAAACCCAGGAAAGTGCATGGTGAGGACAGGAGTTATATACCAAGCAGAGTCTCTTGATGAATGTTTAAAGTCTAGTAAAAAGCTCTTCATTAAGCAGGAAAAATAAAACATAGGCTTATAATATTGGCACAATAAGCTTCACATGGGTGAAGGAATTTCAGATTCTAGTAAATTGTGCAGTTGAGGTATAGAAAAAATGGTTGCTAAAGCTCATCATATTCGGTATCACTAAATGTACAATATCTGTAAAGCATATATAAAGGATCTGGTATGTGAATGGATCAAAAATGAGCTAACAAAGCGATTATATTTTGGCTGGAGAATTTGAAGGATGAAGATAGACTTATTAATAATGCTCTTAAAAAAAAAAAAAAAAAAAGGAAATCAAGTGTAAAGGAAATCAGATATTATTTTCTTCCTGATCTCTAGCCAAATACCCCATTGAAGAGGCATACTTTTATTCCAGTAAAGAAAGTTTTCTTGCCAAAAATGTGGAGGTGGCTGCTTTATTCCCAGGCAAACTGAGGATGAATTATGAAAAAAAAAACCCTTATATCTGCTGGGACCATAAGTCATCTGAAGATCTGTTGCAACATGTTGAAAGTGACTTAATTCAGGAAGATCTGGATTCTAGCTCAGGCTCAGAGGGAACTTGAGGACTTTATGGTTTCCTTTTTTTTTCTTCAAGTTTTATAGCCCACATTTGTAGTAAAATAATGTTGTTTGAAGTTTGTATGTTTCATGGGAGTGGTGCCTTGAAGAAGTTATTTCAGTTAAATGGCGCCAGATGTAGTGTTTAGTTTGTGACAGGATTCCAGTGTTTAGTTTGAAATTATGTTCTTTATTTGATGGCTTTAGGGTATCAACAGCTATTCTGTTGGCATATCTTCTTGCTCTCCCCCTTGGAAAATGTGAATAAAATGCATCTTGAATCGATTAAAAAAAAAAAAGAAGTGCTAAATATTTACATAAAACATTTTCTTCAGAATGAAAGCTCATTACTATATTTCAGAAAATGAATTATCCTTTTAATTCAATAATATATCCTGTTTTTTTGGTATTACTGTGTTTTTCCTTTTTTTTTTTTTTGTCTGTGTGGCAACCCTCAAAATACATAGGCAGGAGTAGGATAGAATGAATCCTTAAAAAAATAAAAAATACTTTTTTTCCCTTTCGTTTCCCTTTGCCTTGCCTTTCCCTTTGCTCTTCCTTTCCCTTCCTTTCTCTTCCCTTCTTTCTTTCTAGGGGGGAGTGTGTGAGGAGTGAAATTTGGCATCTTCCTTTATGCCGCTATAATTCGTGTTTTAGAGCTTTCAATATGTAGCACAAATAGAAGCTAAAAGAAGGCAAGTAAGAAGTCATCATTGATGCCCTGGTAAGACAATGAGGTTGCTACTAGCTTAGTCATTGTCTTTTAACAACTCTCCATCCAAAAGTAATGAGCAAGAGAGGGAAGAATGATGCAAAATGGAAATTACCAGCCAAAGAATGGAAATAAGGTGTCATGGATTGTTTTAGGAGAGAGGTCATTTCAATAAGAGGCAGCCCTTCAGGAGTAAAAGGTACAACTGTAATAAATGAGCGTGTGGGTAATTTTATCTTTAAGGAGAATGTGCTCCTCAACCCACAGTTCTTTAGTAATATCAAAGATTCTGTAGAGAGAAGATCAAGATGTAGGAGATATTATCTTCCCTAGAGAAAACTGACAGAATCCAAGGACTTTTAGTAATAAGACTCTGAGAAGGGGATGGAAATCAGGTCTCTCCTATTTTGGGTACATTAGCAAATATGCTTTCTAAGTACTTATAGTATCTAAGATTAGAGTGGCTGTGTTAAAGAGACAGAATAAAGGATAAAGTCATGAAGCAAAGGAATTCCTTAAACTCTCAAATCGCCTCCCATGGTTAGTGTAAAAGGAAGACCAGTCATAGGCAGGTAAAACTCTCCCAGTGTGTGAGCTGATAGACAAATTTAAGATGCATCATCAATCAGTTTAGGACCTAGGATAGCTGGATTGTAGAATAACTTGTCCCAGGACTAGAGACATACAGCAAGAGGCCATCCCAATACCCCAGGGTATTAAGCATCTAAGACTGTCTGGAAATCATTTGATGTGTCTATCTGTCTTTTGGTCTAGGTATGTCTAAATCTCTTTTAAAACTAAGAATTAAACTGTAAGCCACTTCTGCATTCCTCAAAGTTTTGTTCCAAGTCTGTTATGTCTTTTTAAAACAAAAGCATTATCTTGATTTTTTAACCAAAAACATTCTGAGAGCAAGAAGAAATTCTGGAATACACATACTCTCTGAAAGCAGAGATCTTCAGCAAGAAAACCACAGCCTTCTGTGACAGCTTATCTCAAGTTTCCAAATAATTTGAGGTGTGGCACACTGCAAAGAGTAAGAGTTATAGGAATTTCTTCCTATACTGTAAATATATGACTGAATTATAGGAATACTTAACTCATGTCTTCTCTTCTGGGAACAGAGATATTAAAGAGACATGGTCATACTTTTTTTTTTTTTTTTCCCCAATAAAATGATTTGAAATGTATTCACTATCAATAACTACTTATTTGTATTTTTTTCAACTAGTTATTAATTTCATACTTCTGCAGTTGAAAGGAGGGATCTTTATTCACTCTTCAGAGGTTTGAACGAGTTCATGCTGTTAAGAACTAACTGAAAAGAAATTTACCTTATAAATGGATTGCTACTGCTAGCGTCTTGGAAATAAGTCCCACAAACAATCACAGTTATGACAATGCAGATAAAGACCTAGATATTTCTAATATCCTCTAGCTCAGCTTTGATTGTTTAAAGGCCAAGGTAAAGCTGTATTTTTTACACTATTTTTCCCTACAGCACAGTAAAAAAACAGAACATAAAAAGCTGATGAAAAATGTTTGAATTCCAACAAAAAAGGCTTTTTCTAAATAAATAGTTTTATGCATGTAGAACTTCCGTGTTGAAGATTTTTTATCCTTTTGTTGCTCATTTTCCCACTGGCATCTCAGCCTTTTATTTATCCTATTTTCAAAGATGTGGGCCTTATTAAAAACAAAACAAAACAAAACAAAACAAAAGGAATACTTATTCACTGAAATGTTATGTGAAATGTTATGACAAACATTCTCCATGGATGTAATTTTTTTAACAGTGCAGCACATATACTTTACCAAATAGTCATATAACACTTGTCTGAGCAATGCAGTGGTGGCACAAAGCAGGAGCCGCTCACAGTCCATGCTTGGAAGATCGTCATCCTATTTCCAGTTATTCCAGAAAGCAAAGAGTTAACTCTTTTTCTTAGACTGATATATGACTGTGAACATTGACACTCTCATCACAGCTTTATTTTTATATATTGCTGTGGCTTTTTCTCACTATTGTTCTGCTTCTTTATTTCTTTAAATTTCTTTGTTTTTTATTTCTTTTTATTTCTTTAGCAGTCCAATTGTATTGCATTTCCTGATCTTTTGGCTAACCTTGTATGCATGGGTCCTGTAGTTTTTTTACCATTTAATATCCTTGGAATCTTTATGAAATATTCAAGCTTCTCATTTGAAAGGATTTTTCATTTTTGGTGATATAATGAAGCCCTCAGAGATGTTCTTTACAGCCAAGTCAGTTACAGGACTTATATTAGCACTTATGCAATGAGTTCATATAAAAATTCAAATAAAAAGCATGTATTTTTAATATATTATTGCATATATGTCATAAACTTGTAAATGAAAACGGTGAAAGTGGAACAAATAGCACTGCTTATTCTTTACTATTTCATCCTTAAATAGCTCAGCTGTTTTCCCTTTTTTCTTATAAGTAATCACCTTTCCCATCTGAAACAAATTAACTCCTGGGGAGGCTATGTTCTGAGAGCTTTCATATGGTCCTTGTTACCAGGGAAACTACTTCTTTTGTCAGTATGTGTTCTGAAGCTCCCAGACAGTGTAGATTGCTTTGTAACATCAGATGACAAGAGCCAGCAAGGGCCAACTAGTTTGCATGTGGTTTTTGAGTGAAGAAAATAATTAGAGGCTCTCACAGCACTGTCCACCATTACTTATCCTAGATGGCTCTTCAAAACGGAGACGTGTAAAATACTGTGATTTATCCATGTATTCTGCTTGCTATAGGTTGATGAAATAAATATTTTCATCCCGGGCAGCTGGGCAAAGCATCTGTCAGTGCTGGGGAGTCCTCTGCTGGGGGACTGCATGTCGGGCAAGGTCTGCACTCAACAGGGTCCAGGTTAAGAGTGCTGGAGCAAAACACTAGAGGAAATCGCTTCCCTTTGAGAGGCTTCTTGGTGTGCAGGTACATCTCATCTTGACAGTGATTTGCAATATTTATTTAGCTTTTGTCACTGCACACTATGTAATTTTTTATGGTATTAAGCCTGGGGCTTCTACTTCCTAACGGATTATACCCAACAGTATAGGCTTTTAATGAAAATGGCCATTATTTGAATGTACAGCCTACTTTTTCATGTTTGTTTTTGGTGAACAAAAACAATAAGGCACCATGGGAGAGATAAACCAGTTCCTGATGCCAAAAATCACTGTTTCAGAAGTTTCTTTTTTGTTGTTGTAATTTATATCTCTAGTCTGTAGCTAACTTAGCTCCCATTCTGAACTGAGTGAGGTATTTGAATTTAAAATGAGCAGGATACAGAGTCAAGCCAACAGTGAGAACAACTGCCATTAGTGACTTTTGAACACTTCATTAAAGTTTTCTTTTTCTATAGTATTTTAATAACAAGGTTCAATATATGTTTCATCATCTCCATCTTTATCAGTTGTTTGCTTTTTTAATGTTCTATTTTTTAGAACATTAAAAATGTTCTAAAGTCTAGACTTCTATCCAGAGGAACTATTTTGTTTTAGAAGTGAAGAAAGATCAGATTAATGGATCTAGAGTATTGTTTTCTTTTAAAAAATGTCATCTGGACAATTCATTTTCATTCTTTGGAAGACCAAAATAATAAAACCAGGAACGCTGGCTGCAGAAGTGGAAATATCAGCTTAGTTTTAACCATAATCATTGGTTGGCATAATTACAACAGTCCTAATGGTGTTTTAATGCTCAGTCTTCCGGAATATATATAATATATAAATTTAACTGTTATTTGCTATTAGTTATTTTTTGTCTTTTGATTTTTTTTTTTTGTCAGTGCCACCTAACCATGAGCATTCATGGGAGATTAGTTCATTAAATATGTAGTATATTGGTAGTAGACATAAAACATTATGCATTAACCTGAGCAGTTCACCAGGTAGTGGTTATTCAACAAGATGGATACAGTCAATAACAATGATAAACACTAGATAGTCAGTCAAATGAAATAACTACAATTACCATTAAGAGAAGTGACTAATATCACTGTTCTAAAACTAGATGCATGAAGTGCTAACATTTTCTTATGGTTGTTTATGATCTACGTCATACCAGATTTATACATTTTTCAATGGTACATTTAATGGGCCTGATGCTGTGAAAAATTGAGGATGTGTGCTCCAATCCCATAATCAAATGCACATGAAGAATTTTAGTTAGATTTTCATCTACATCATTCCCAACTGATTTCAACTGACCATAAGCATATACTTCACGGCTTTGTAAAATGGAGATTATCTTGCTTTCTGCAAAAATAAATACATGGAGAATAAAACACCAAATCCCTTCAATGTGGGGCACTAGGCAAATATCCCAAGTAAAAGACACCTCGATATACAAGAAGCTCAGGTGGAATCTTCACTGGATTCTGTGAAGCTTCATTTTTCAGGTCCAGCTTTTTAGCTAGCAAGTCCTGCAGGAGTTCTGCAAAAGCAGCACATTCAGACCCTCAGGGGAGAGGGAATGCTCTTCCCAATCTCTTTCAACAGTGGTCTCCTTTGTCAATTAAAAGGATGCCAGCTACTGTCGTCTAGGAAAGTCTGTCAAGCCCTTAGTGTAAGATGCCTGAAGGGAGGATGCAGATTAAAGCAATGTAAGAAAAACAGATGTTAGAGCATGAACTAGAGATATTCTGAAATTCAAAGAGGGTGTTATGCCTTAATATGCTTAATTACAGAATTCCTTTTTGCTGTCATTATAATTGAACCCTGCTGTTAGCTCGTTCATCTATGCTCCAATTTCCATTTAAAAATTTCAGTTCTCTTAGGGCTGGTAGGACCACCTAGATTTGCTGATCCTTGAGATGTTACATCAATAGAGGAAAAAAAATCTCTATACAATTCTTAACTATTTAGCAGTAAATATAAAAAGGAGGCCCAGTGCTTAAAGTCCAGAACAAATGATTAGATGACATAAATTCTATTACATTAGAAAATTTATGATAAAAATCATAAATCTTTTGAAAACTTCAGAAAATTTGCTTTTAAGTTCAAATGAACTATGATTTTTCTCTTACTGTTTAAGTTAGTAACTTAAATACTCTTTTTAAAAAGATCTCAGAACTATCCATCACCCTCAGAATATAGAGCATCCCAGATATGAGGCATCCAGCACCAGTTCCATTTCATGCAAATGTTACTCATAATTTTCTTCTTTGATTTTTTCACAAGTAGGAGTAATAATTTTGTCTTTTAAATAAAAGATTTATTTATCAATATTTAATCCTTAAAAAGAAATAAATGGCTTTAAGAATGTATATGATTAATCTTGCCATTCATTCCTTCTTCCTTAAGTGGGAACTATTTTTTTCAGTTTCATAGATCATCTTCCATTTTGATTTTGTTTCATTCGGCATACAATGGCAACAGGAGTATATCGGTGAAATTTTTATAAAACATTTGGAAAAAAAAGACCCACCAAATACTTTCAGAAAAATCAAATCTTTTTTTGTTTAAAGAATGTAGAAAATCTAACTTTTGCTTTTTTTTTTTTACAAACCTTATAAGAGCAAAAGAGAAAAAGAACAAAATGTTTTTATATTTTCACAGATACATTTTGTTTCCAGCCAAGCAGCCTGTCAAGACAGAATATTCACAGCCATTTCAAATTGTATGAATAATAAAAGGAAATCAAGGGAAATATAAAACCATTTTTCCAGATTTTCAGAAATCTGAATTTAAATAAAACATAGAGATGAAAAGGTCAAACTTGCCCCTACAGGAATCTCTGCTATAATACAAATTTCCTTTTCATGTTTTGAATGAAGTTATGTAAAGCTACATTCAAATGTGGTTAAGAATGGAGGAGAGGAACACCCATTCCTGTGGAGTCACTCTATGGAAGGAGACTGAAGGTCTTGGAAGGCACTTGAACAGACTTCTACAAGCCAGAAGTTGTGAGTCATGTGTCTGAGACAGTGTGAACCTGAAGATATTGGAGAAAAGGGCAGCAAGAGACATTGAACCACAAGCATGAATATTCGTTTAATTTAAATATCAAGATAGAAGCCTGGCAGCACAAAATGCCATTATAACATCATGCTAGAACTGCACTGCTTCAATGTACTATTCATTTTTCCATAGACGCATCCGAAAAGTTTTTAACCAGTACTTTACTTACCTTTTTTTTCTTTTTTTAGCTTTTTTTTCATTGTCCCTCATATGATTCTCAAATACACTGCATAGTTGCTACATGTAATTCCTTACTGGTACTTTATATTTCCTCATTTATCCTTTAATTCAACACAAAGACTGCAAGAGTTTCAATTTTAAAAAATTTTTGTTTAGGAATCTAAATAGCAGACCTGCTTTTGAACAGTCTTCTTATTTATATAAAAACAAATAGAAGTAGTCAAATCTTCAAATGTACTCCATACTTAATATTGGAAGTAAGAACCATGGGATATACTAAATATTTCTGAAAATTAACTAGGCATCTGAATGGAAGCAAACAATTTTTTTTTGTATTTTGCTTATTACTTTCAAAAATCTGCTCAGAATTGTTATTTTACCATTTCTCAAGAATTCAGTGCTAGACAGAAAAAGAGCTGTGAATGTGTATTAGAGATAATTTGTTCTGATCAGCACTCCTGCTAATAAACCCACATGCAAAGGCTCCCCTCAATAGTGAGTGCAGTGAGGGTAGGAAAATAGTCAAAGAAAATTCCTTTTACAATTCAAATATTCTTAAATGTATCTAAATTTAGTTTCTTTTTGAGTTCAAATATTCTTATTTAAGGGACTGTTTGCACAGTTTGTTGTCACAAGCAATTATAAATGTTGTTTTAAAAAGTGTTTTTCAGTTTTAAGAATGAAGTTGCATAAAGGAAATCCTAAACATTTATTTGTTCTCCAGTTAAAGTATAACTTAAAATCACTTTTTTTTATGGATTATCTAAGAGATATAATATATTTGGATGCCTTTGTCTCTTGCACAATGGCCAGTGCTTTTTCTTGGAGAAAAGGATGGTGAACACAGCAGGAGGCTGACCAAGCATTGGTTGTTGGCAGCTGAGACTGATAGCCACAGGGTTGTAGCAAACCACAGAAAGCAAGTAGAAGGCAAACAAGAAATCTCCAGATGATCAGCATTGTCAGTGCTAGTCTAGGTGTTTACTCCAGTGCATTAAGTCAAATTTTATTTCGTTAGTAGAAAAGAGTGGAGAAAAGGAAAGCCAAAAGCATGTTTGTGAGCATGGGTTGGGGGGAAGGGTATGAAATCCCTCATATTTGATTGGATTCAAAACAGACACTGGAATCTCCTGTATCTGAACAAAAATGCCCTTTGGATATGGCCTTTCAGCTGTTTGTCCGAATGAGTTATGCCTCAGTTTTCTCCTGAACTGCATCAGGAGAGATGCTAGGAGAACTTCACACTGGAATGTGTGTGTGTTACAATATGATAGGATCTAGGAAAAAAATATTAGGATATTTGAAAGGAAAGCCTTCAAGACTGCTATTTGCTTGTAATTTAAAACTGTTTTCAATAGTAAAGCCTATTCTAGGACAGTAAATTAAGGCATTACTCCAAGACTGACCTTGGTAAGAATAATGAGGCAGAGCACAGGCAGTGATGCAATCTATACATCTCCAGAAAATCTCTAAGGGATTCTATCTTGACAGATACAACTGATCTCGGTGAGAGTTAAGTTGGTACTACATAAGCACAAAGCAATCCCTTTACTTCTTTGGTCTTTCAGAGAATTTGCAAAGGTTATTCTAAAGAAGGCAGAAGAAGACGAGTCACTTGAACTACTCCTGAAGAGACCAGTTATGAAAGAGAAGTTGCAAATAATAAAAAGTCTCTTTTAATTGTCACTTCTCTGGTTATCTCTGTAATGGCTTTATGAGGAATAGAAGTTTTATCTTGTAAGGAATGGAAGAAGAAAAGTAGTGTCTGCTGGAAGTAGTTGTTATTCAAATAGACCATTTAGTTATAAAAGGGTGGTGTTATTTACAGGTGTAAAGGTTTTCAACCCAGACAAACTAAGGGAGAAACATTTTCTTCTTTTTTTTTTTTTTAATTTCTTTTCCCATAGCATGTATGAATGTCTCAGATACAACATAGAATGGAATATAGCTTAGGAAGAATTCTTTTACATGGCATCAAAATCTTTCACTTTGTACCACTTTTTTTTTTACTTTTCCCGAGATGTGAGCTCTGCTAGCTCATAAACACACTTTTCCTGTTATTTCTTGTATACCGCTCCTACAGTTAGAGATAATAATTTATCATCTCCACTTCTAGGACTGCTTTTTGTTTTATTAAAAAAAACACAAAAATGTATAAATCATTTTATATGATCAAAAATAAACCCCTGTAAGTACAGTATTTTTATCAAGTTAAAGCAACAAGGTTGCTCTACATTTGAACAATCCTTAGAGGCTGCTTTGTTGCAGAGATCTATTTCTCAGTGAACAAATGTGAAGTGCCTAGTTTATATTGTATAAGCTATTTGATCACTGCAGTCACTATCCTGTAATAAATATTGCAGCATCTGAAGTTTTCCTCTGGAAGGACATGATTCCAACTCATTAAACTCTATGCATGCATTAGAGTAGAGCAAAGCAAGGTATTTCCCTCAATTTTCCTGCATCTTCTTTTCAACCAGTAGGTGGGTAGGGTTTGTTTCCCCTTCCCTTCCCTTCCCTTCCCCTCCCTTCCCTTCCCTTCCCTTCCCTTCCCTTCCCTTCCCTTCCCTTCCCTTCCCTTCCCTTCCCTTTTTCCACTGTAAGAAATGTGCCTTTTCCTGGCTCTATAGGAATTCTAACAGGCAATCTAGAAAAATAAAACCCCACAATAGCGTTAAATAAGTATCACTTTAATAGGAACTGCAGTGAGCGCAGTGCCATGTACCCAGCAGATCACAACTACAATCAGTTAGCAGTTCTCATTTCCTAATATTTTGAAAGTTTTTCAGCTTTTTTTCTTTCCTTTCATGTTTCGTATTAAAAATCACCCTGTACTTAATTATATTAACTTTAAAAGCTTCTAACAATGGAAAATAAATTTTAATGGAAACTTAAAACACATAATAATATCCAAAACAGCATAGGCTTTTCAGTGGGTTGCGTTCACATAAAAGTGTTCAGGGTAACAGCTGCTTTTGCTCTGATGCCTGAGTGGTTTTTTATAGTTGGGGCAAGACTTCATCCCATCTTGCTGGAAGGATTTTGTAGGTGGGCAGGTCACAGTTTAACGGAGGAAAAGGTCCTGTTGGATTGGTGCAGTGTCAAAACTGAGCAGCCCTCGCCTGCTAATTCCCAATTAGCTCATTTTATAGCACAGGCGAGAGCAGGGCCAAAGCTATGGTGTAATCAAAGGACAAATGTGGAAAGAGGACATGAAAGAGATGCAAAATGCACAACACTGCAACAATGTAAAACGAATGCTGAAAAGTAATATTCTTTTATTTAAGCACAGAGAAAAACATGGCTGAGCTTGGAAAAAGTGTACAATATTAAGAGCACTAAAATGAAAACATTCAGTCTAAAGTTTCATGTCAAGCATAGGTTATTCTGTATATCGGTTTGTAAAAGTCAAAGTTAACATGTTGATTAAATTCAAAAAGTGTTTGGTGGATCTGGGTATAACGAGAGAGGTCAAAAAACATTTTCTTCACTGTAAGTGCATTGCCAGACAAACGTATATCACCCCATGCTGTGATAGGAAAGCAGATAAGGTCTTTGCCATCTGTTCTGAAGGTCCTGAGTTTAATTCTCCATGGGAGTTAGTACATGGTGCTGGTAGGAGGGGAAGAATACATTTGGGAAACTGGTTATCTTCTCTATGGAGAAACTGCAATTTTTGCATATGTTATTTTCATCAGAAGATATTTCTCCTGATCTGCTCGCTTTGCTGAGGTTTCCCAGTGAATTGTAAACTAATGCTTCTTGTAAAAAGTAAATGACTATGCTAGACAATAATATTTATTGAAAGTGCACTCTTAATTTATTTGTCCTTAAACATAATGTAGAAAATCCTGTTTATATTATTTTCACGATCACAAATTTTACATCTGTACTACTTTCTAGAGTTTATGTCATGGTCATTAACCTCCAGTCAGACAAAAAATAATGATATTCTACACTGGAATATGAGATACTGGTCACATATTGCTAGTGGTTTTGGTACTATTCCCTAAACTGAAAATAGAGAAAAGAATTCCAAAGATACTACATTTTTAGGGAAAAGGCAAATATAGAATGGTAGTATATTTTTAATTGATTTATATGTATATATATTTTACATTTTTTTTCTTTTGTTTTTTCCCCTCAATGTGTTAAAAAAAAATCCAATCTACTCATCAGAAGAAGAGCTCTACTCTTGGTGCTTCTCTTTGAAAGAGCAAACAAATGCAGGATGCTATACTCATCAAGTCTTGTTCTTTTTTATCTTTCCTCAGCAAAAGATATGTTAAACAGATGATCATAGATGACAATCATTTAAGATTCAAGTAGCTGGCTGCATGAGGTAAAGGTTGAGCTAAAGCTATGCCACTGTCTGTATTTACTTATATCTTTATACCTTCTTTATAGCTTTATCTTTGTGTGCACACATATATCTCTATGATACCTGTATGTGATAACGATTTGGCATACCAGTACAAGACCTTGGCATTACCTCTATTCCTCTGAAGTGAAGCTATTTTCCAAGGGCAGTCTTCTTTTCCAAAGTTAACATAGCCAGCAAGCATCATGAAGATAAAGTGAAGCTGAATTTTAATGATCGGTGCTCCCTGTTTCTGTGATTTTAACCGATTTAAGTGCTTATAAAATCTTACCCCTGTGTATTAAAAAATGTGATCAAGGGGCAGAAGTTTAGATATATCTCTAAGTGTTTTTGATTTCAGAGAAATTTGAGGGCCTAGAGGTTTTGAAAATTCCTTTAAACACCTGGTCTCAGAAAATGAACTTTTGAGTCCAAAGATTGAACCTTTCCATAGAGTTGTATATAAAGAATTAAGGCAAATATTATGGAAGTCAACTTAAAAGTTTCACATCTTTAACGTTAGGTACTTGTCAACACTAAATACATTTTTCTTTTTAGAAATGATAAACATTTTAGTGCTGTCATAAAGTTAAATTTTCTCAAACATACCTTATATTTTATTTTAGGAACACAAAGCGATTCATTTAAGGTATCAGGACTGATTATTTGATGGACATACTTAAATGTTCATTTTCAATAATTTGGGTTTTTGCCTGTACCTTTTCTGTTGAGTGCTCTGCCAAAATGGAACTTTTAAAACTAAAGAAACAATCTTATATGCAATACATTTCTATGTAGTATTGCTGTAACATGAGATTCTGGTCTTGAAAAGTCTTAATGTAATTTAAGTGTGTAACTCAAGACAACAAAAAAATGACTTGTACCAGAACATAAAGTACCTCTACTTATATTGCCTTTATTTGGATAGTTAAGGAAGTCAAAGGAATTAAGTTAGAGGATGGTTGGTATAGTGATGTGGATAGTACCTGTGCATTCATGCATTTGCAAGCACACTCTTATAAGCTAATCAGCATGGAAAATCCTAAACGATTCTACAGCTGCCTGAAGATGAGATATGCTGAACAAAAAAATGAAATTTTCCCTACTAGAATTCCCTTATAAAGGGCTCTGAAGAAGAATGGAGATAGAGATGGCAGTCATTTTTGGTGATCAGTTTTTGGGTTGGGTTGTTTGTTGGCTTGTTTGTTTGTTTGAAGATAGCCATTTGCAGACGTTATTCATAAATCCCCAGATATTCTTAAGCATGGATCTAATGGGGCAAATGTTTTTGCGATTTCTGAACTGTTTTGTCAGCACAAGTAAGAAAGCTAGCTTGGAATTCTCAGGAAAGAGGTGCTCTTGAGTACCCACCCAGCACGGGCAGAAGCAAGATTTCATGCATTCCAAGGCAAGAACCTTACGTCTGTGTCTATCAGGCTCTCCTGGGGGGAAGCTCATCAGCAAAGAATGATACTATAGTTATAATATAGTATGAATAATACCTTATAAAAATGAAACATCTTATCTGCTTGAATTCTCTGTCCTAGGA
>JAVCKT010026336.1:0-13507 GCA_032273925.1 Rhynchotus rufescens | reverse complement strand
AAAAGAAAAAGAAAAAGAAAAAGAAAAAGAAAAAGAAAAAGAAAAAGAAAAAGAAAAAGAAAAAAAGAAAAAGAAAATTATCTGAACTAATAGCTGTTCCAAACTTCCCTTTAAGATCATCTCTACAAATATCTTTCTAAATGAATGGACTCTTCAGGAACAACTTCTATACAAAACATTTTTGCAGATCTGCCTGGTGATTATTGGTCACTGTAAAGATATAAGGAATTATAAATTAGTTTTCAGTATGCTAACCAGGATTTTTTTAAATTAAACTGTTGTATTAAATTTCAGAATAAAATACTATGTAATAAGCAAAGTAAAAACTATTGCTCAGTTTCAAATGATAAGTGATTTACACTGTGCAAATTAAATATCACCATGGAAAAAACTTTCAGACACTTTAAAAAAAATAATGAAAATTATGTCTCCATAAATCATTTTACCGGTTCATTTAATCATTTTCCTGTTTTATTCTGATGCATTTCAGAATTCATAATCATAACAGGGAAGTCAAACCAGAGCGTTTTGGAGACTAAAAACTCCTAAGAGTGCACACAGCTAATCAGGAATTCCAGCCTCTGTGCGCCGGACAGGTTGTTCCCAGATCTTCCTTAGGAGTGAAGGACGGTGTAGCTCAGTATCACGCTCAGCAGCTGCTATTCAGGAACTGACCATCCAAGATAATTGAGATAAAATACTTGCTTCTACAGGGATGTAAAGACAAGATCATTTGGAACAGACTCAGAAATGTCTCAGCTTTCAGGAGAGGTTCATATTTCAAAAGGAAGAGGAGGGGGAGACCATGCGGAGGGCTGTCACCTTGTGTGGAAGCCTTTTTGGAACAATGCAGTTGTGTTAAAGGCATGGGTCTGACGTCTTAAGAAGTGTGGTCAGATGTATGCGCAGCTCCCCTTTCACAGTTCTATTGCCTTAGATTGCAGCTATCACTTTCAAGCGATTGAAAATGCATGTTGGCAATTGTAAATCTGTATGTGACATTCTAGTAAGGCAAGACAAAGCTATAAAACCATAGTGCCATAAATGCGCTGACTTGCCTCCAGTGTCTCATTTTCAGCAACAAAAGGAAATAAGTCTTAAAACTGTACATAAAGCCTCTCCTGTCTTATATTGCTATTATTCCTGATTCATTAAACACTTTCATCCTATAATCAAACTTGTGGGAAAATGGCCATAGAACAAATGTGAAAAAATAAAAGCGCAATTGCTTGTGCATTATTGTTGCTATTAATCAGCATTGTGGGACTTGTACAGTAGCATGATGTTTCCGTAGTATATTTTACATGTTCATAAGAAGTATTTCATCTATGTAAAGTATTACAGAGGGGATAGCAATAAAAGAAACCAGGCCAACAGTAATTGTGTAGAGGGAAGTGCTTCAGGTAGGCTTCAGTTTAGTGCAAATGCATGTTTTATATTTGGTGGAACAAAATCCACATTGTGCAAACAAATGGGTGAGCACAACTGGATTATCACCTAGAAGACACGTGTGCTGAAATGGCACAAAATACCAGAAATTTTTGGCACCCTAGCAGCAATGCTATCCTGGGTTGTGATATGATGATACTTTGCATAGGGGCACCTAAGGGAGTTACACTTGAAGCCTCAAGAACAGCAGGAGAAAGAGGACTAGTAGTCTCCCAGCCAGGGACAGACCTTTATAATTTTAGCTCAAATTCTCATGAGAAACAAGGGGTGGAAAGTGAAATATTTAAAGCACATTCTGCTCTACCTAGTTTGGAAGTTGTGCTTTGGAAATTGAAGAAGTGTATGTTTTCTAAAATTAAGGAAAAAATCAGGTATACGGAACAGATGGGTAAACACTCCTTCTAATTGTGCGAGGGTTTTCTGTGTGCTCCAGAAATAAATATGGCTGGTTGACATTAAACAGGAGCAGAAACTGCAAACAGTGCAGGATTGCTCAAGAGCCCAAATCTTTTCTTGCAGAAATTGTTTGTGAATAGTTGCTGTAGTATCAGGAGATTCAGGGTCCAAAGACAATTGGTACTCTTTATGTCTGGAAGACCCTGAATATAAATTATAGCCTTATGACTTTTCACTTAGTTTGTAAAGCAGGAAGGCCATCTCATTGCCACAATGAGGAAAGTAAGAGTAGAAAAGTTTTTTTCCTAGTTTGATTTAAGGTGAAATTTCCTTGATTAGAATGAATGTGTCTTATTTCCATATTAGCCTACATAACTGCTGGTAGAGGATTATGCTGTTAATTGATTTTTTTTTTTTTTTTTTTTTTTTTGGAGGCGGGAGGGTAAGTGATGACTGTAGGAGAGAGACTGTGGTGTGGCTGTAGAGTGTGTCAACTGCCTGTATGTAAGTTTAGCTTATGGTATTTTGTCTTGCTCTAGATGATTTCAGTGTTTCCTGAGAGATTAAGAGCAAACTAGTTAGTTCCCCTCTATTTGGAGGGAAAGATATTATGGGGAGATATTTGAAGCACTATCACATGTGAAGCACACAGTGATTTAGCTTTATCTTAACAGAAGGTAGTCTGGTTGCTAGTCTGAAGAAAGTCAGCACTTAATACTGCACTGAATCTCCAGATGGACCTGACTGAAAGCTCCAACAAGTCTAGGCTGTGAGTTTTTACATGAAAATGAAAGGGGAGAGATGTTGCACCTAGCTATCACCTTATAAGGGATGTCTCAGGGGCAGAAGGTTTAAAAAAGTTGTGAGTATTAATTCACCTCTTGTAAGGGTGAGCAGTTTGCATAGGTGGGTGGATTATAATAAATTCCATTGTGAGTTGTTCCTCTATCCCTTACTTGTAGCTCTCTGCTATCATCTCAAGACCATTACTCAGACTGTGTGGGAAGATCGCTAGAGTAAGACTGGTTTTTCAGTCTGGATGTGGGAGGTTCACCACCGGATGTGGTTATTTTATGAGTCTTTTTGTGGTAGGAGTTTGATGCACAGAGCAAAGAGAATCTTGTTGATTTTGAGGGTAAGCAGAGGATTATGGACTTAAGTAGGTGTTATTTTCTAGTACCATCTTCCCTATAATCTTCTGAAGTGGGCTGATTTGTCAGAGGGAAATTGTGTTAAAATAAATGCCATCCTGGTGTGAGAAAACCAGAATGTGAGTGAATATGCTGCATAACAACATCCACAGAGGTTTTTAGCTTGTTGTAGAAGTTGCAATTTGGTTTGTATTACTTCTACAGAAAGGTTGTACTGGTTGGACTGGTACTCAGGTCTCTTGAGGCTTGGAGAGCTAGAGGCCTATAGCCTTTCCTGTATTCTGAAATCCTAAACTAGATAATATTAGAACATACCAAATAATGATCCTGAGAATTTCAACTGCAAAGTCTTCATTCTTCAGTTCAATGATAAATAATTTAGGTTTATATTCAAGACTGGAGAGTTATTCATGTTGAAAAATGGTGGGGTTTTGTTTGATTGATTGTTTGCTTGTTCTTTAGTATATACATATAAATTTAAACATGAAGATACCTTTGTTGCTTACAGAATCTTGAAATCTGTCACTACTGAAGCCATAGGAAGAACTTTTCCTGAATTTTAGTAGAATTACAACTTTACATCCTTTACATCATACTGTATAATCTTTGAATGTTCAGACTCTTAAAGCTATACACTTCTCTATGGTGGTTTATGATTTTTTAACATAGTCTTCCACATTTTGAAGGGAAAATTGCTTTGAAATCATTTGCTTCATGCTTTGAATAATATTATGTTCACAAATTAAGTGGTTGGCTTATTTTCACAGACAACACAAGACTATTACAGTTAGAGTTTAGTGTCATGAGTCAGACTACTCTTTGGATGAGCATAGAGCAGATGTGTTTAGTGACCCAAACAATTTATGAAAATAGAAAAAAAAATTAATAAATATTTTAGCTGTTTTAGCATATGCTATTTTTGATGTGCTTTAGCAAGATAGATTTAGTGGACATTTTTACTATAAATGTTTTCTAGATATCAATATATGTCAATTTGGAAAAAGCCCTTTCATGATCTTAATTTTCTTTAAGTGATATGAGGAAGGGGAGAAGACCTTCGTTTCACCAGAAGCAGTTTTGTTCTGAAGTATTAGTAAATCATATCTTCAAGAGTGAATCAGCCATGGATCATTTTTAGGTGTTAGGGAGGAGAAGAAACAGACATGCTTGGACCTAAGCTTTTACTTGAGGGCAAGAAGAGATCAGTATAGAATTTCAGCTAGTACATATAATCCTAGTGTCAGTTATTTGATGCAAGATGATACCATTTTTCATTTTTAAGAAATTGCCCATAAGCTATTGTTATAAAAGCTTTTCTTTTAATAAGGAATCCCTGGATGAAATACCTTGGCCAATGTTTTGCAGTAGGTAATTCTAGTTGAACACAGTTAAACCTGGAGAAGTCAAAGACATTCTTCCTTGAGTTGAAGCTAGTAAAAATATCTTTTCGGAGGATGTAGAAAATGAGCATACCATAGGGAACTGTTGAATGGAGAATGATTGTTTTCACACTGAATAGGAAAATGAGAGCCCTCTATTTTACGTTATTTAATTCTACCGACCTAATAGATGCGTGCTGGTGGTTTAAAAGATATAAAGAAACGTCTAGATGGAAAACCATATATATTGAAGAAAAATGCCATGGATTATGACAAAACTAGAAAAGTTTTGAGAGAAATTAATGCTTCCCATCAAAATGTTCTCAACAATAGAATTGCTTTCTTGAAAAATTAAAAAAAAACCAAAAATGTTGATCCCATCAATAATATAGTTCCATGGTTAGTATTCTTCCTTAACAAGACTGGGTGAAGTTTCTGCTGAACCAGCTCATTAAAAGAATTGTAGATAAAGACAAACAAAGTGTCCTGAGCTCTGTGAAGTATAAGGTGGAGTCTCTGCAAGTAAAAGGCTATTCTCCATCCAAAGAGATGCTGTAGAACTAAGAGGAAATGTGGGTAAGGACGATTGGAAAGAGTCTTGGTGAAGACTTGTTTCAAACTCACTTATAGCATTGCAAAACGAAAGCAGCTCTGCAGAACAAGTATATTTAGAATGTGATCCAGGTTGAAGAGGAGAGTGCCATGCTTTGAGGGCTTATTTGTTTATGCTAGAACTCAAAATGCTGAAAAGTTTTAATATAACGTATCTTATTTGCTAGTCAGTGATTCTAGTTGATTTCAGCTGAGCTACATTAGTGTAAATCAAGTCCTCTGCATTTATTGTCAGATTGCTTTTTTGTTTTTGCCTTATATATAACTGAAATGTTGCATTTTTTTTTTTGCAGAATGTTATGAATGCAGCTGTATAACATTTTGCAGGGCTCTGGAGTCAGTGTTCAATTTAAAAGATGTATTACACCTAAGAAGCATTTATGATTAAAAAGGCTATATTTTGAGGAAGTAAATGACAATAGTGCCATTTAAAGCTGCACTGGTGTTTACAATATCAAAGAAAAATCTCTTTCTCTCTTCCTCTCTCATTTTTTCCCCCACTACTAGAGGCCAAAACTTCAGAAGATTTTATAACAATACCTGTTCTAAAATAAAATTGGATTTTAAAGCTAAGTTCCCAAAGTGGGAGATCGCAGATTCCCAAATTTAACGCTGTAGCTAAAGAAGGTTAAGAGGTTGGAAGAGTAAAGTGTTTTGGAAAATGAAAATGATTAGCAGGGCTACACTTCTTTGTGTATATATAGGCTTTAATCAGCCTTAGGATGCATTCACTTTCCACTATTATATAGCCTATAATCATATATTATAGTATTTATCATGTGGCAAAAATGGAAGATTAGCAGTAACTGACAACCATTCATCTTAGTGGTGACTCCATTTGAATTAAAGGAAAAATATCTACCTTTCCATGTTGTACCAAGCTTGATAGCAGTGCAGCCTCTTTCTCTAAACACTGTGGATGTTAAGACTCTTTCTATCTGATTGCTTGATCATGCTCTTTGCTCCAATTACTGTACTTTTCCGTAATGATAAAGTGATTACACACATAAAAAGCAAGCATATTCTTAAGATTTTTTTTACCCTTTCCTTCCTGAATAGGAACTGCTGATGCTCAATTGTTGTAGATGCTTTCTAGGAGGGTGGGAAGTTGCGCCTTCTAGTGGCTAAATAGAGAAATCTCCTGTGCTTTTTAAGGCTGATGAGAAGTGTCAGAAAACCTAAAGAACTAATACTTAAATACTTAGGAAATTTTGTCCTAATTCACATAATAATGAGTGTTTAAGAACTTTTCAAAAATCTGGACTTTGTGATTCATATACTTGCTTTTCACACATACAGTATAAGAATGTGGTGATAGGGAAAAAGAGCTAGGGAGAGAGACAAAGCAGCCCCCTTGAGATGGATGGACTAAGTAGTAGAAGGGAATCTGTCAGATAAAAACACGGTGAACAGAAGAGGCCATCCTTCAACAGATGCATGTAGCTTTAGGAAGGAGACAGCAGGCAGCTGGCACATGGAGAAAGCAGGGGAGCAGTTCCACTTGCTGTAACACTGGACATTAACTGCGCCTGTTGGAATTCACTGTGTCTTTTTGTTCTAAATCCCTCCTCCAGTTAATCACTGAGGGAAAGGGATAAAACCAGATTAGATCTCAGGATGAAAAATTAGATCAATGTATATTGTTTTACTGAAGTCAATGAAAATGCATAAGGAAACAGAAAGTTCTGAAGCTTTCAATGTCCCTAAACTTCCAAAATTATCTCAAGCTTGCCCTTGTCCCTGGTAGCTCCTATCTTATCTTTTACAGAGCTTTTTGAGATGAACAGGCGGGTGGGCAGCCAAGAAGATAGAATGGAAGCATCAGTGTTTGTATGGGGGAGACTGGACACAAGGAAAAGGAGAAGGTTTGGGGAGGTAGGAACTTTTCCTGATGTATTGTTCTCACTTGCTTGGAATATTTTTATTTACCCAACAATTATTTCTGTGTTGTTCTTGCTGTTTCTTCTTGTGGAATAATAATACCCTGATTTGACTAGTTATAGTGTCCTGAAAATGCTTTTTGGAGAGGTGATTCAAAATCTTGCAGCAGCTAGTAGCAATCAGCAACCATGCCCTGTATTTGGATGATTATTTGGATGTCAGCCATTCTTTGTATGCTGGTTGTTAAATCATCTGCTGTACTTAAGGTTTTAATAAATTATCTGAATATAATCTGAAATAACTGACCATCTCCTAGTTCTGCCTGCAATGACCTTGGTAACAGTACTACCAATGAGCCTATGACAAAACAAAATTCTGTAACAGAGAGAAAGAAACAGAAGTTAATTGTGCTTTATGTTGCTCCAGCCATGCTGATTATGTGACTCCAAATGTATGAAAGTTGCCCTTGTCATGCATTCATGTCATGTATATTTAAAAGCTCTGCAGGATCTTTAGAAACTTTGTCTTGGTTTCGTTTTAAAACATAAAGCTCCCTTTCTATTACTTACTGACATTACATAGCTACTCTGTTGCCTGGATATATAGGAATTATCTTTGCCTTAGTTGGGGAAGTTGTCACTAGTAGGATACACTAATTACAGCAGATAAAACAGTTAAAAAGAATAGTTGAATTTTTTTCAAGTTTCCTCAGCAGCCATAGCATCTACTTTAACTTCTGATATTCACTGTCTGTAGGCCTCTTGCTGGCTAAGAAAAATAAGATATTGTCTTTCATCAACAGCAGAATTTTTTTTCCAGCTTTTTGCCTCAACAGGAGTGTTCTGAGCTTCTGCAGAATTTAGTCAAGCAGATGGATAGCACATTGGAAGCCAAAATAACACAAAGGGATCCCTCAGCCAGTAGGGCACAGTTAGGCTCTGTCTCTAGATGATCAACTTTGTGTTCTCTGCAAACAAGGCTGGTATAGAGAAGACAGTGCTGGATTGAGAAGGAAGGAAAATACTCCATGATGAGTGACATCAAAAGATGTGGTGCAAGACTTTTCATCTTCCTTCCTTGTTCTTCAAGACAGATAGATAATATGAAAATTGGAAGACAGATACACAAGAAGCTTTCTTGCCCTTTTTACTTGGCATATGTCTTACAGTTAGCAAACATGCAGAGAGTTTTTGAATTGTTTCCACCAAAGATATGGAGGCACATCATTGTGACCTTGCTGAAGACATAGGCTTCCTTTCTAGTACAACTTAGGGTTTTCAAGGCTCTGAACAGAAAGTGCTCAACACACTATCAATGCAGAATCTGGCTTAGACTTCCTACAGTGACCCTGAAGAAGTGATTAATGCAAGAGGCTAGTCTTTCCAGAACTAATAGGAAATAAATTGCAGCAATAAAAAAAAAAAAAAAAAAAAGGAAAGGAAAAAAATTAAGAAACTTGCTAAAATTTAAGAACTTGTCTACTCATCTCTCTCCTCAAAGGCTTCTTCCTTTGCTGAAGGATGAGAGGCACTGCTGCTTGACCCACAGGGTTCTCAAGAAGCAGCTCGGGACAGATTGTTCCCAAAGGATTTCTTTGATATTGTGGTCAAATAGTTGTAAAAACTTCAGAGCTGCAACTGGCATTAAAAAAAAAAATAGTAAAAAGGAATCTGCTTTTTCTATTTTTCTCCCCTTAGGACAAGACTTGTAGATGAATTCAGAGGTCCTTGAAAGAAACTTTGAAATGTCAATAAAGTGGGGAAAAAAAAAAAAAAAAAAGCCAGTCATCCACTGTTTTTACTCAAGGAATGCTTTTCTGGTGTAACAAATTATACAGTAAATTAAAAAAAAAATAATTTGCTTAGAACGTATCAGAACTTTCCCCAAGCAGAAATTTCCTATGTTACATTCTTCTAGAATTAAGACATCAGATGTAGTCCTGCAATTTGGTAGCATTGCCATTAGTGATGCAATTCCTGTAGCTGTAGAAAGCTAGGGTCCGCAGAAAAATACATCTGTTAAAGAACATATAGGAAATTAATAAAAGTATATTACAATACAAGAATAACAAAAAATGATCTTTTATTCTCTTTCAGCACAACCTTGCAATGAGTGACTACATATATATCAGACAGATCTTAACCCAAGAGGACATAAATGGAAATTCCGAACACCCTACTCAACCACCTCAGTTTTTAGATCTGTCTAAGCTTCCTAGGATAACTCAGTGCAGAAAAAAAAAAAAATCCTTAAGAGGGATATTCTTCCTAACTCTTGTGTCACAGTTATTTTAGGAAGATGGATTATTATCCCCGACGACTTTTCTTGAGACTGAATGGGAATTCCTTAAAACTATACCTCTTCTGTCCATATTTTAGGTGAGAAGTGTTGAGGCCACCCATAGCAATTACTCTGAGCAACTACTTCTCTAACATAAGCAAAAATGACCTTCTTCTTCCTCCCTATACTTGTCCCTCATGGTTTATGATGGGACCGTGTTCATTTTGCACTGAGTTGCTACATGGTCGTGGTGGAGGCAGGAAGGATTGAAGTCCCTTCCTTGGCCTTCCTCACACCTAACACAGATGTTCAGTAAAGAAACTTGCATGCTTAAAGAGTTAACTGATGTTGATACACACGATTTGCTTTATGGAGTTTAACTATTAAGACCTTTCACCCACTCTTTCTTTTTTTTTTTTGTCAGCTGTAGTTTGTATGTATGCAGTTACTTGCTTCCTGATCCTTATGAACTGTGAAGAACCCATTACAATTCTACAGTGAAAAGTCCTTATTGTAGGGGAGGAAAGCTAAATATTTAATAATAGGATTTCTGCATTTCCTTTTTACCATATTGTTCATTCTTTCATCTTCTCTGCATAAGTCTTGTTTTTGTTCAGTTTTAGGCATTACTTTCTATGGATTCCCTTTGATAAAATCTCAAAGCCCAAGAGACCTGCTGCAGTTAATGCATAATGTGCACTGTTCTATTCACAGTAGCTTGTAGTTTGAATCTCTTGATTATTGCCTCATACAGTTTGATAAATGCAATATATCTATCCTTTTTAATTGCATGTTCATGAGTCTCTTGCTGATTTGCCTTTTATGATAAAACTGTTTCACCACAGAAACATGAGAGATGAACAAAAAGAGAGGCTATGATAGAGGAACTGAATTTGAGATTAGAACTCGACACTGAGCTGCAAGTTTAAGTGCATCGTAATTAGGAGCAGGATTAGGAGGTAGATAACAGAGTGACAGGACATACTCACTGCCACCTTAGTGCAGTGCAAACTACAGGTCAGTAGTACTAGTTCAAGGAGACATACAGTTGTCCTGCCTAACTCCAGAGGCATAAATTTGCACCTTGAAGTCCTTTTGTACCCTGACTATATTCCTGTAGAAACTGGCATCCTCACCTAGAGGAATATTAGCGATGTTTATGTACCTGAAGTTACAAAACCCAGGAACTTAATAACATTGTTATTTTACTTTCCTTTTATGCTACTCAACATCATTTGGTTTTTGCCTCTGTTGAGAGTTCAGAAGCAGAATCAGATATAGAACAGAAATCATGGTGCAAGGCATCAGAGCTCTGAGCTACTACACATGTATAGCTGTTGAGTAAGGGTAAATTCCTGGAAGTGGGATCTGAAATAGCGCCTGCTTACTGGGCACCTGAATGGGTGCCTGAATGCTGAATGGGATCAGTAAACTCCATTCATTGTCTGATCTATTAGACAGGACTGCAGCTAAATGAAAAACAAAGGTTTTGGTTTCTGCAAAAATTTAGTTTGATTTTTTTTTTTTTAGGAATGAAACAATAGTCCAAGACTGTCTAGGCTAAATATGTGTTACTCAGATTACTTAATGAAATATCTATTAACAGCTTACTTTCTCAAATACGTTTGAGCTGCATCTCCATAAACATTATGTTTCTTTTTACAAGCTGTACATTTTCTGAGCCTACTTTGTTCTGAGAAATTTTCAGTAACTATGCTTTTACTAGCCTCTTGGTGTCATGACCACTTATTTTTTAAGTAGATGTGCTGTGCTGGAAATACTCATTGTAATTAGTCTATCTGTTTTTATTTTTTTTTTTCCTTCGTACCGTATCATGCTCAAGTCTGTTAATGTAGTAGGAGATGAGTCAACATTTACAATATCTTTATATTGAAATGCTGTCGTATCAAATCCTCTGCAACAATAATACCTATTACTCAGCACATAAGACCTTTGAGGCGGGTCCTATGCCTAGCACTGCATCTATACAATACCTATTACATTGTTCAGGTTGAATGAAACAAAGTAATTATATCATTTAGAATTCTTTTTTTTTTTTTTTTTTTTTTAAAATCTAATTATTAAAATTCAATTGCAATTATAATAGCTCTTAGGTTCATTGCTTTCAGGAAAGAGTCTTAACTACTTAACTAAATGGTCATTCCAAACTTCGTGTTTGCTGTTCATAAACTTCTCTAACATCTTCCCTTTCATGCTGGCTTTTCCCAGTCCTATTTCCTGCCTGAAGGCAGTTCTTGTGTTTTTATTGTTGCTGAAAGTCCACAGTAAAACTCTCTACCATTTCTGGAGGTATGAAAGCTAGGGAGAAGACATTACACTTCAATGACTTTTTGAGTCTAGGTTTAAAGTGCTGCAGTAGCCAATAAGGCTGGAAGTAGAAAGCTGAACTAGCTCCTATTATGGACAAGTAAATTTCTGTGTTCTGGTGAAAACTAGTTTCAGTTTGAGCAAGCGAAGGGGAAACTGCACAAATACAGGCATTCAGATTTCATTTATTTTATATAACCACTTTAACCTGATTTTATTGCACAATATGCCCAAATAACTGTGGATATTAACCAAGGCTTTTGCAATGGAAAAGCTGTCAGTTTTATATCCCAAAGTAGCACACTGAAATTTTGAGGAATGGCTGCTTGCTTACAGCATTTCCACAGCTCTTATTTTATCAGTGTCAGATAGATCACTACATTTCCAATATGCAGCTATTCTAAATTAACCCTGAATGTAATCAGGCAACTAACCCACTCTTTTTACAAGAGAAGAAACTAATATGCATTACATCATATCTTATATTCATGTAGGTTTGTATGTATGTAGATCTCTCTGTGAACTAGGAAACAAGCATTATTAAGTTTTATAGGTTTCAAATGCAACAATCTATTATGCTTTTCACGTAAAAATATTACAGCCTTTCACTGCCTGTATAGAATCTCTAAATCTTCATGAATAGTGTTTAAAATGGGTAGCAACAAAGCTGTAGAAATTTACTTAAAATGTTGCTGATTAAATCCCTATGGTAATTACCTTAATAAGAAATTTTTAGCTCTTTTCTATCGAGGAAATTATAGAATAGATCTTAGTCAATTGTTGGAATGAACATAGTGAATTTTGGAAGATAAACACCAATGCCATGAAAACAGGTACTGTAAGCAATGCATCAATATAAAGATGTAATATATTTATGTTTAAAAATATACATTAAGAAAAAGGTAAGGAAGTCATCCAAAATCATTGTCTTTTGGAGGCCACAGTTAATTCTAACATACTATGCCTAGGATTCCTAGTTTGGTGTTTTTGAGACAGAGACATAAAAAACTGAATTAAGAAAAGCATCACTATTAATAATCTCTGTCCTGGGGTTCTGATAGAACCTATGACAGTAACACTTTTTTGTTTTTCTTTTTAAACATGCTGTCTTTCTACAGAGCACATGAATGTGAGTGTTCTGTTCAATTAAAAAAAAAAGAGGATAAGATGGTGAAATCCATATTTATATATTACCTAGGTCATGTGGAAGCAGGGAGAGTGGCTGGCGAAGGGGAAATGGGACTAAAACTGTCTCAGAACATTGTGTAGAAATGGAAAAATGTGTTACTTACGGGACTGCATCTATCACCACTGACCTACAATTGAATACTTGCCTCTTCTTAAATTCAGAGGAAATTGAGACATTTTCAAATGCCATCAGAAATAAAGAATACGAATTAGTTAATACAGTATTTTGAAGAATAGAGTGCAAATCTGTTAATGAGCTGTAGTAGCTGCCTTTTGTAAGAAAGACAAGTTGCTTTAATCAGAAAGGTCATGCATGTCAGATAGCATTATTGTTCCCTGTATTAGCTTGCCTCTCCCTCAGTCTGGGGGAATTAAGATTTCAATGAACATTACTAATAGTTAAGATACATGTTTGGGGAGCTTCTGCATTCTGCTCCACTGAAATTTCTGTTTTGATTTATTGGCATTGTTATTAAATATTGCTTAAATTCAATGAGGTTATACATGTTAACTGGCAGATGTCATAGCCGAGCCGCATGCCATCATCTTCGAAAGATCCTGGAGAACGGGGGAGGTGCCAGAGGACTAGAAGAAAGCCAACGTCACTCCAGTTTTCAAAAAGGGCAGGAAGGAGGACCCGGGCAACTACAGGCCAGTGAGCCTCGCCTCCATCCTTGGGAAAGTGATGGAACAGCTCATCCTGGCTGCCATCCTGGCTGCTGTCTCCAGACACGTGGAGGAGAAGAAGGTGCTCAGGAGTAGCCAGCATGCATTCACCAAGGGGAAATCCTGCTTGACTAATCTGATCACCTTCTATGACGGACTATCTAGCTGGATAGATGA
>JAVCKT010026333.1:25251-35259 GCA_032273925.1 Rhynchotus rufescens | reverse complement strand
AAAGGTTGCTTTAAGCCTGGCTGGCTGCAGAAGAAAAATGCCAGAAATTGTCTATGTCCAAGAGAATGACAGAGGTGACTTGGTCCCAAGTGATAAATACCTTGTTTCTCAATAAGAACAATTTTGAAAGGAGGAGCACTTCAATCCAGCAAAGTCAGGATGAGATGCAAAGCCCATAAGTCAAGGCAAGGCTCATGTTTATTGTTAATAGCAATGGCAATTCACAAAGAGAATGATATGGCAGGAACTGTGATAGATTTTCTATTATTTTACCCTAATAGTCAATCTCTTTCAAAAACAGATGAGCTGATATCATAACACACAGGGTACCAAGGACCCTGGAGATGTCACTGTGCACTGTACCAGCAGTACCTCAATCATCACTGACAAGGTTGGTCCCATCCCTGCTTAGGGACCTGCAGCAGTGGAAATCCCACTTGGGAATGTTGCTCTGCACCAACCTCAGCTGAGCCTCCCCGTGTCTAATCCAAAACTCATTTTTCTGGAAGTTTCTTGTCCCCGTGACATTCCTATCACAAGAACTTTCTGGAACTGACAGACAGACATGACAGACTCACCTACTGCCATTCAATATTAAAACTAATATTAATGGAAATCCACTTTGCAAAAAAACAGTCTCAAGATTTCAAAGTTATGCTTCCTTCCTACACAGAAAGAAAACAGGACCTTTTGGAGCTCACTGTGAAATACCAAAAAGCAGGAGAGCACATCACTGCAGGAGAGCTGATGGGCTCCCCACTCTTCAACACCAAGACTCAAATCTCCAATTAGCCTAATAAATTTCTGTTAGCCAGAGGGGGTGCACGAAACTACATCTTCAAATCACTCTACTGCAATATCAAGAAATAGCCAAGAAATGACTATTTCCTTTGTTTCCCACATTTTTGACGAAATGGATTTCCCCCCCCCCCCCCCACAGGACGGGGGGGAAAAAAAAAGTGCCATTACAGACTGCTGGGCTGGATTTCTCCAGGTCTTCATCTCAGCCTCCCAGCCTGTGTCACCAGTGTGTGTGTGTGTCTCACATGAATTACATCTTTGGGCTTTTCCGCCCTCTGACTGCTGAACTCCAGAATCGCTCTAAGCAGAGCTGCGGCAGCTGCTCTAAATGCTCTGTGAGGCTCTTCTGGGGCTTTCCAAGAATAACTTTTGGACACCGGCAACTTCTCTTCCTTGCTTCCTTTATTCATAGCCTCTGCACAGCTCTTACCTTGGACAAGGAATCCCTGGACTATATAATTTATTTCCTTTTATCGGTTTGGCCTCGCTTTCTTGTTTGCCCGTCCTCTCATTGTATGTGTGTTTCTTTGCCATTCAAGTTAAGAGTTAGTGTCTCTCTGGTCTTATTACACCAACACACAAAAACAAAACCCCTCTATTCAGTTAAAGGGTTACTGGAGCTCTGCTACAAATAACAAGTCATTGATTGAATTTGGTACCTAGAGACCAGCCTTGTAGAACAGCAGAAATAGGTGGAGAGATCAATGCCTTTCTAGCACGCCTGGAGAAGTCAGTGATGGCCCCTGCCTGCCCATCAAAGTCACTTCCCAAAGCCTTCCCTTTGGAATACAGCTGACACGATCCCCTGAATTTCCCCTCTTTATCCCTCAACAGAGCTGCAAAGTTGGGATTGACCCTTTCATCTACCTTCTCTTGAAGTACTCCCTCCTTACCACTTTCTGGGACTATGTCCCTCCTGTGGCCGTCGCCACTGGTCCCATTACACTGACAGGAGCTGTAGGCACCACTGGCTCACATGCCAGCTCAGTGCAATGCATGAGCCCCTTGCCAGGGCTAAGAGGGAGCTGCCAGCAGAGAGCTGAGCCTAGCAAGGCAACCTGCAGCACCCCAGCAAGAGGGGCGGCAGTCACAGCAAAAGCCTCCATCCTTCATCATGATTGAAGGCTTCTGCTTTGGTCTGCTGGAAATGCCATCTTTTGAGAGGCCATGGGTTCACCAAACTTTCAGCCTTGTTCATGCAAGGTGGTATAAACCAGGGGGCAGGTTATTTGAGTTCCTTCTGGCAGAAGCTCACTCACAAAACTAGATGTGCTTGGCAATTAGAATTGCAGGAGCGTAGGAGGGTGGGGAGTCTAAATTAAAAGCCACTTAAGTGGGTGCTTGAGTAATTATTGGGAGGCTTCTGAAGAGACATTTTTGTCAGTAATTAAGGAGAACATGGCTTTGTGCTGGGTACAGGTGGCAATATGGCAACAGAAATCATCAACACTCCATGCAGAGTTGACCAGCTACCCGTTAGCTCAACAGACACATGGAGCTTTTCTGCCCAAAGAGCATCCTTGAGAGCTGAAAAAGAGCCAGGGAGACAGAGAAGCTGAAATCCTGATACTCTTGTGCTCTCTGATCATCTGCACCAGGGAAGAGGTGCAGGGAAATCACTTTTATCAAGCCACCTCACTCCAAAGGCCTCTGTTCCTCATCAGAGATAGATCCTGTTGGTGCCTTGAGTCTTCAGCAGCTCCACAGAGCCTGAATTCTTGGAAAACCTCCCCATTTGAAGGAGCAGGAACAAAATGTGCTGAGTAGTTTTAGAAAGGGAAAGGTTGGTTTATGCCTCCCATCAAGAGCTTGGGCAAGTCAGTCAACAGACTGGCTCCAAGGTTGCTCTTTCTCTTCCCTGGCTGGCTGGCTCTCAATCCTCATGCAGAATCTAACACCCATTTGCTTGGGATCTTCCTGTTCCTGAAAGTGTGTCCGTGACACCTGCTCCTTTCTCAGTACTTGGTAGTAAACATTTTTTCTTCATTGCTCTAGATAATTCTAGAAACTAGTGCTTCCAATACCCACTCCAGCACATCATATACTGTAAGATGGAGGATGCCAGAAGATCCCTCATATAAAAACACTGATTTGGCAAAGAAGTGATCAAGAAATAGAACTACTTTTAACCCTGGAACAACTTCTTCATGACAGACTCGGGCACTTAGGAAATCTAGCCTGAAGATCAGTAGCTGCCAGGGCAGTATCTTCCTCTGTACTGGAGAGGTATGCAAGTAAGTTTGGGAAAAAGAAAGAATGAAAGAAAAAAAAGTAGCAGTAAAAGGAATATATGCAAATGCATCCTTGAGGAAGAGAATATTTCACAGACACTTCATCAGCTTCAAGAACTTTTAGGTCCTTGTTATTCATCAGCAAGTCTTAACTGTCATGAGCTAGAAAGAGAGGCTGAGATTTTTCAAAACAGACAGGAATGCACTAGGCTCCCAGATTTCACCGACAGTCCAAGGACTCCCTGAAAAAGCTCAGCCCCTTGCAATCCTGATGACATGCCCTGAAGCTGGGATGTTCATGAGGTCCTTGCTGCAACATTCACCAGTTTTGGCCCCTATTAAACGCACCAGATTGATTTCATTCTGCAAAGCTCCCCTTAAATAAACAAAAACACCAGCATAAGAGGCCAACTCTGGGTATTCTTTCTAGAAAAAGCTGTATGCTAATCCCAGGCTTATTATTTGCCCTTGGATATCTCCAACAAATGCAGTCCTATTGCTTTTCTTTCTTGACCCCTGGCACAATGCAGGGTCTGAAAAGTCTTTTTTCTGTTGTTATTTATTTAACCATTTCACATGGATTCCGTCAGACTGAATTTGGCCCAACTTCCCTAATTTTGTGAAAAAAGGAGCATTCAAAAACCTTCAATCAAAAAGAAAAAAAAACTCACAACATTGAGCAGCCTGAATGAAAGCTTTTCTTTTTAAAACAAAGGATGTTCCCTTGTGTTGCTCGAAACCTTGGCACTGAAGCAATTAAGAAAGTGAAACTGGCTACAAACTAAAGCAGAATGGACATGTTTCATAGATCTTCATTGCTTAGGCAGAAAGAAATGTAAACAGGGCATAAATTACAGCAGTCAGAGGACAGATAAGCTGAAGGACAATGCTGGCACAAGAGCAAATGGGTAGAAACTGGCTAAGAATAAATTTAGACTAGAAATTAGGTATGGTTTCTAGAAACAAGAGGAGTAAGGCACCCCCAGTTGGACTAGTGGGCATCTCATTCTCACCCTACCCTCGTACTGTTGTCTTTTCTCCTCCTTTCCTTGTGAAATGATGCTGTGACACAGCCTGCAATAGCAGGAGCCACAGGATACCTCTGGTATTGGTGCTTTTAAGTGTTTTAGAAAAGGGGAAACATTTGCTGCACACTCAATAGATTTTTAAATGAGCGCTGTTGCTTTAATCTTTGATAATACTTCTAACATATTTACCCTAATAGCCTTAACTCATTTAATTGATGAATTGCAATAAACAAGAGTAATTACTGAATGCTTTTATTTAGTGGTGTCATTAAGAGAAAGAAAATAAAATCTCCCGAAATACAAATATTCCTATATAAGCACTGTTAGGAGTGTAATGACAGGAGGGCATGCAGTTTAATGCTTATATTGTCATCATTTAAACATCAGCCCAAAGCTTATCTAGTTTGGAACCACTCCTGCAGATCTTTGCTATCGATTGGTGTAGTGTGCAGGGACTTTCCACAAGCTCCTTTCTGGATGGGGACTCTGTCAGGATGATCCCTGCTGTGTGCAGAGCTTCCTTGCCAGCTGGTAACCAGATGTGTCAGGGTGTTTCATTTCTGCGTGCCGGATGCTTTGGGAATGGCTGGTATCCGCTTGGGCTGATGTTCACTGGGTGAGTTAGGGAGGCAGAGTATCCCCATGGATGGAAATGGCACCCTGGGAGGGCTGGTTGAACTTAAACTCTCTCAGGAGCCTGCAATGAACTGCAACATGGTTTTTTTTCCCCCACCACCAGCTACTTTAAGAGCTCCCTCACCAGACTCGATGCTTCTTGGAGCTGCCTGTAAGGGATGCTCAATGTCAGCCCTCTCCACTGGTCCAGAAAAAAAATGCGGATTCACAGGCCTATGGCAAAGCTGGGAATTTACAACACCTATGTCAAGCATTTACGTTTGGATATGCACCACAGGGATCTACCCAGGCAAAAGGTGGGCTCCATTTGCAGATGGTTCAGCAAAGAAGTTTCAGGTCATCTACATCATCCCAAAGGGGCTCCACAGACCAGGACTCCAGTCTCTTAACTTAGCTGCTCCTCAGCCTAAGCAAAACTTATGTTTATGCCTTTAATTTCTGCACTCAACTGTTATATTACCAGTTAATGTAGGTTAGGAATGAATTGCTACTGCATAATGTACAGCAGAACAACAAATAGACATTAGCTACATATCACAAATCAGATAATTACCAGCCAAGATATTCTTGCATATGTTCAACCTCTTAAACAATGTAATAGGACCCTGTCAAAATAGAACTCACATTACAATGACATTTTTGGCTTCTAGCACTTTGGCTTTCATTGTAATAACTTCTAATTTTCTGATTTTTATCTGCTCCCCCCTCTCCTCTGCTTTTAGCAGTGCAGGAACTGTGCTTACACCAGCTGTAGAGCCAGACTATTCTTGAGCAGTCTTTCTGCCTGATCCACAGCACAGCAATGAGGTCCATGGGAAAGTCAGGCACCAACTCGCTGGGTGACCACAGATGGGCGACCCCTCTACACTTCAAATTCCTCCGATCCCCAAAAGATGACAATAGACCTTTTGTGAGACATCATCTAAGGAGAGCTTATGAAGAAACTTTTAAGGGGGAGAGGTACCTGAGATTGGTTTGACCCACAGTCAGCGGGATTTATCAAATATCACTCCAGGTTCACAAAAATGAAGAGGAAAGAAACAGGGCACAAACATAGAGCACAACAGCAGACCCAGCTAAGCAGCTTCAGTCAGGTCCCCCATAAGCAGCAAGCAGCCTCACTGTGTGGGATCACTGCGCTCTTCAGGAGTGATTGGGAACTTTGGGTAGAAACAGGTGGTTGGGAGCAGGCAGGAACCTGGTCACGGGAGCTGCTTGTGCTCCTGAGAGCCCCTCGTGCCCTTGGAGGTCTCTAGTTTGGGTGTCTGCAGACAACCATGATATGCAAGGGGACATGCAGTCTGCTGAGGGTCTCCATGTCTGCTCCAAGGACAGCATCAGCCAGACCCAAGCCCAGGCCCAGCTTGTTCAGACCTGGAAAGGGATGGTCCCCATGGAAAGACAGGGGTGACCTTTGCAGTGCCATCACGCCCAGCAAGTGATAAAGCGATGCTTGAGGCAAGGGAAGGCCGATGGAGGAGCCTGCACCTTGCTGGTGCTCACGGAGCATCACTGCAGCTGTCAGGAAAGACTCCCCTTTCACAAAAAGATCAACGTGCTCTTCGGCTGACACGTTTCATCCTGTCCCATCAGCGCCCAGCTCCGCTCCTGTCCCCCACAAGCTTATGACCCTGTCAAATTTTACATCCCCCTGCAAAGCTGCAAAGAGAGAAGCCTCAGCCCCACACGTCGTGCTCTCCCCCGTCTCCAGCTATTTCGGCATATTTACAACTCTCAAGATTTCTGTGTCACTGCTGTAAATGACAAGGTTGCCACCTCGCTTCACCAGGACTTCATTTTCTCAGCACCGCAGTCCCTCTGCGGCCAGTACGAAGATTCAGAAGCTTGGCAGCCCAGAAAGAGGAGGAAGACAGCGGTACCGAGGAAGGCTGCGGCAGGTGCGAGCCTGAGCACCCACAGCTATCCCTGCAGGACAGGTACCAGGGAGGCCTGTCCTTCCAGCACGCTGAAAGGGAGGAGAGTCCTGCAGCCCCACCGAACACCCCTGTGAAGCAATGCGCCAAATGGAGATATTTCCTACCAAAAAGGATCCTTTCCCATCCTGATGAGCAAAAATCTCACACAAACCTCTAAGGCATCTCAGGTCAGCAAAAGTGACACAATGACTTGCGAGGGATATGTGACAGAGCAGGGCAGCAACCAGAGAAGTGAGCTTAAAAGGAAGTCTGCTGTGACCACTCCAGCTTTGCTGCCAGAACTTAGCAAAATACAAGAATCACCAGCCAAATAATAGCAAAATAACTGTTTCTTTTAAGCAGGTTATAACACTATTCCCTGGGGTTGTCCATCTACCTCCACTGATAGGAGACTCCAAGCAAGGCAACTAAGAAAAGCCAGCTACTGTTTCTGGCAACAGACCAGTCCTGTACCTTATGCAGTGCTGCACATTCTTTATGTCAAAATACATATATATATATATATATATAGAGAGAGAGAGAGAGAGAGAGAGAGGCATCTACCATAAGAACAACACGAATTTAAGAAAATCAGAATAAAGTCAGGTTCTAGTTACACTAGTCCAGATTGAGTATATGCACCCCTGAATTTGCAGGAGAAGTACACCATTAATGATTTTTATGTTTAACTATGTCCTTTTTGAAGTCTTCCCCTACTCCCCTTCCCTGAATATCATCATTATTAACGTCTGCAAGTGCTTTCAGAAAGACGCACCAATTAACACAGAGCACTATTTTTAGACTGGCACATTTTGCTAGACTTTGGATTCTTTTTGAGAGAGCTGGCAGTAGCCCGGTACATGTTGCAGGCCTTTTGCACACACAGGGCACCACCTGTGTCATCTCAGAGGGCATCAAGCCTTGGGTGCCTTCTGAGGGCACCTCTGAGAAGTACCACCAAAGTTCATGTCATAGAAGACACTTGAGGTTGGCTCACTCAATAGTCATGTGCTCCTTAACTTACAGCTTGTGAAATCTCACTATAACTGTCCCTCCAACATCTCATTACTGTCATTGATAGACACAGGCTGAAAACATCGAGCTCATTCCACATCTTCCAGAGGGGATGAGTTAAGGATGGTATCTCACTGATGGTCCCATCATGCACGTGAAGAAGTTGCTGAGCACAGAGGCCAGGACAGTGAAGTTACCTGAGAATTCTCACTCAGCTGCTCAACTTTGGGCTTTGCAGATACTTGCCCCATCTCTCAGCACCTGAGTCACTCGCATCCGTGGTTTTGCCCTAACGTACAAGAGAGCTCTATCCTCCCCATCCCAGGGGAGGGCAAATATTCAGAGCTATGTTGGGACTGCACCGTTTTCTCCCTTCATCTTTTATGGGGAACAACACTACACCTCAGGACGTCTGCAAAATACACACCTTAGCTCATACTTAGCCAGTAAGAAAAGTTAAAATCGTGTGTACTTGGTGAGCCCATGAACTGGGGCAGAGTTAAGCAAAGGCTTCACTCCGTCCCCCCTGTTTTCTTCATGAGAGCATTTTGCAGCATACAGAAGAGACCAGAAGCTGTAACCTTCACCTCGTGCTCCCAGTAGTGTCCCTGCAGACAAACCCGAGCACCTCTCCCCCTATAAATCCAGCAGTGACCTTACGAGCAGGTGAAAGCTCTTCGCTTTTGCTAGTGGAGCCAGCAGGGAGGAGCAGGGGGTAACTAACCCAGCCCAACAGGAGCCAGGCCCCCTCACACCCCTGCAGCTCAACACCAGCACAGCAAAAGAGCTGGGCAGGGCAGAAAAAACAAGCGTCAGTTATCCTAGGATAACAGGGCTTTGTGAGGAAAAGATGCTCCTGGCGGCAAGGCAGCAGCCACGGCACAACCCATGCGCTCAGCAGCATCCACACGGTCCCCCGCAGAGGCCTGGGGCCGCGACTCGGAGCAGCTCCGAGCCAGCACGGCCGCCCCGCTCCGAGGCCGGGGGACGCGGGAGCCGGCAGCGGCGGCGCGGGCGGCTGCGGTGCCGCAGTGCCGCCCAGCGGAGACGGGCGGCAGCCGGGCCGGGCCCTCACGGAGCCCTCCCGCACGCCAGGCCGCCCCGCACGCCAGGCCGCCGCCGGGCCTCACGGCTGCGGGGCGGCTGGCGCACGCTGAGCTGGCCGTGCCCGCAGGGGAGAGCCCGGGGTCACCCCGCTGCCCACATGGAGCGGGTTTCCTCACCTCCCACAGCCTTCGTTCAGGTTATGTACGTGCCTGCTCTCCATGAAACAGCACAGGACAGATGTGCTCCTACCCGGGCCTTGCTCGGCACACAGAGCACCCCGGCCTCCCGTCACGTAGCAGGAGCCAGGCAGGGGCTGCCACCTCCATGTGCGACCTTGGGGCTTGCAGTCCCCAGGCTGGCAGCTTCTCCAGGGCACAGCAGCACAGGCTGTTGCAGGAGTCCCCACGGCAGAGCAAGGCTGTGAAAGCAAGACATCCTCCTCCTCCTCTTAGGGCAAGGGCAGAAGTGTTTTAACACCCAGGCCAGCGCTTGGGCCATTTTGAGCATTGCTTGCTTCTGTCTTTCTCCTGCTAGCCCATTTCTGTCTTCCTACATCACTTCGCAGGCTCTCTTTGGCCTTGGTCCCCAGGAACCATCCTTCACATTGCCCTCCTGCACCATCTCCCTTTCTGCTGTGTCCAGCCGACATTAAACCCACATTCTTCCTCTTTGCTCTCTGCTCCTCCCTCATCTGATGACTTTGGGAGCACCATGATATTAGATCAACTTGTGCGCTCCCAACCTCAGCCCCGACATGCCCACAGGGTCCTCTTCACTGTGGAGCAGACCCTGGCCCAGAAGCCTTGGTCAGCAAGATGCCATCATCAAGCACTGGGCACTGGCCAATCTAGGCTAGCTCTAAGCCCACAGCAGCTGGATGCTAAACACAGAAAGAAGTTTTTAACAACTGCCTAGAAGGCCTTTATCCATTTAAACCAGGGCTTTGGCATGCCATCCTTCCCCTCACATCATGTTGAGGGCTCAACTGCTCTCAAACCTCCCAAATGTTTTCCTAACATAGTCACTAGCTCCTGGTATCCTTCTGCCATTTGCTTGCTCTGCAAGTTGCTGCGCTCCTGCTATCAGCACAGCTACTTTAGATTTCACAGGCAAACAGTGGCTGTCTAGGATCAGCTAGGGGAAAGCAGGGCTGCTGGAATCTAGGAAATGTTCCTCTGAACACCTGTGTTCAAAGGGAGCACAGGAAATGATGGGATCTGTTCCAGGTTCTGCAGTTCACGGTACTTCCCAGACCAGGAGTCCCAGTTTACTGTCTGCAAATCATCATCTCTTCTACATCCTGGGAAACACTTGTGCTTCAGGCACTGCAACCTG
>JAVCKT010026333.1:0-25151 GCA_032273925.1 Rhynchotus rufescens | reverse complement strand
GGGCAGAAGTGTTTTAACACCCAGGCCAGCGCTTGGGCCATTTTGAGCATTGCTTGCTTCTGTCTTTCTCCTGCTAGGCCATTTCTGTCTTCCAACATCACTTCGCAGGCTCTCTTTGGCCTTGGTCCCTGGGAACCATCCTTCACATTGCCCCCCTGCACCATCTCCCTTTCTGCTGTGTCCAGCTGACATTAAACCCACATTCTTCCTCTTTGCTCTCTGCTCTTCCCTCACCTGATGACTTTGGGAGCACCATGATATTAGATCAACTTGTGTGCTCCCAACCTCAGCCCCGACATGCCCACGGGGTCCTCTTCACTGTGGAGCAGACCCTGGCCCAGAAGCCTTGGTCAGCAAGATGCCATCTTCAAGCACTGGGCATTGGCCAATCTAGGCTAGCTCTAAGCCCACAGGACCTGGATGTTAAATACAGAAAGAAGTTTTTAACAACTGCCTAGAAGGCCTTTATCCATTTAAATCAGGGCTTGGCATGCCATCCTTCCCCTCACATCATGTTGAGGGCTCAACTGCTCTCAAACCTCCCAAATGTTTTCTTAACACAGTCACTAGCTCCTGGTATCCTTCTGCCATTTGCTTGCTCTGCAAGTTTGCTGGGCTCCTGCTGTCAGCACAGCTACTTTAGGAGATTTCACAGGCAAACAGTGGCTGTCTAGGATCAGCTAGGGGAAAGCGGGGCTGCTGGAATCTGGGAAATGTTCCTCTGAACACCTGTGTTCAAAGGGAGCACAGGAAATGATGGGATCTGCTCCAGGCTCACTGCCCTGTTTCCCATCAGAAAGGTTCTACAGTTCAAGGTACTTCCCAGACCAGCAGTCCCAGTTTACTGTCTGCAAATCATCATCTCTTCTACATCCTGGGAAACACTTGTGCTTCAGGCACTGCAACCTGAGAGGCTTTCTACTTAACAGGATCATGAAATTAATAGATGGTTTGAGCCGAAATGTGAGAAATAATCACATCTTTGAGATTAGTGCAGAGAGAGGTGCTCAGCACCTTCAAAGGTGGGGGCTAAAGCATTGTGCCAGGAAAACCTTGCTATTTCCTGAGCAGGATATTTTGCTGTTCTCCAGACACCCTCCTTCTATACAGGGCAGAGACAGCACCAAGCCCTGGACCCGCTAGAGCATCTGTCCCTGCAAGCGCAGGCAGAGCACTGCCACCTGGTGCTCACAGGGACACCCGGGGACACACACAAACCCGCAGCAGCCTCCACTACACACAGCACATCTAGCACCAGTGCTTGGGAGGTGAACCAACTCCAAGCCCATTTTCTAAGGAGGGCTTCTCCAGTAATATCAAAACTCTGCAGGTCCACCTCCTGTTGGGGTGTTACCATTTTGTGCCATACAAAAAAAGCAGGATTTTCCCTTTTTATTACAATCGCCTCATAAGCTCCTGCATGGTTTGCAGCTTCAGCACAGAGAACCTAGTGACCTAGTGCTGCGGGTTACAGGACAACAAAATCTATGCGTGGAGGTCATCATACAGAAAAGAAGGACATTTGGATTTTGTTTGTACAGAACGTTTGGGGATGTTGTGCCATCTTGCAGTGTTAGTTTGTGAAAGCCATCTGAAAGCACTGAAAACAAGTGTTTTTCTCTGTATATGTTTAAGCCAAACAGTTGACTGGTCACTAAAACCTCATTCCTCCCCTCCAAACCTCTTGGCATTGAGAAACAGAAAAACAGATCTGTTGCTCCCCCTGCACTCATTTAAACTGTCTCTTCTTCAGCACAGAGTCATCGTGCTCCACACAAAGAGAATTCAAGTGCAAATTCCAAAGCAGAGCAGCCTGCTATGAAATACAAAGGTCTATAACTTACACCAAAATTGCCTACGCACCAACCTCGCTCTGTTTTGCACACTGCAGAAAACTGAGGATGTACCAAGGTCACTCGCACTCTCTGATAAAAAAAAAAGCAGCCAGGAGCAAGACATATCATCCATTTAGTGGCACAGAGTCACACTGTGCACCTTCTCTTGCAGGACAGCCTGGGCAACAGTGCCCCAAAGGAAGATATTTTTGAGGAAACTGTTCTGCAGACAACACGGAAGCTGACCAGAACCTTAGAGTATCATTATGGTATCATTAATCACCTTGACCCTGCTTTTACAGTGATTCAGGCACTGTCCTCACAATCTGCCATCATCCATCCAGTCAACTCTGCTTCCTGCGGGGTGCCCCCATTACAACCTATGGGGACAACAGGTTGAAGCCAGGGGCTTTGGTTCCTTTTTTCATCCCACAAAGGACAGAAATGACTTTCTTGCATACTCCTTTTTCCTCTCCTAGTCCTATTCCTTGCAAGTCAGGACACTCTCAGAAGCAGGAAAAGGCAGCTGGCAAATTTTGGACCTGCAGTTGCCCAGTGCACAGGATTTATTAAGGCAGGCAACTTCTGCTCCTTAACCATCCACCTTACACTAGTCCTGCAGGGCAGGAGCTGGGAAGCTCAGATGCTGCTCTTCAGCAGTCTGAACATATAGCAGCAAAATCCAGTGAGCGCCTCTGGGTTCGTGACCAAGCAGCAAAGGCCAACGCGCAGACAGATGCACTGCCACATCAGCTCTGGATATTACAACCTGCAGGGTAATGTAGGTGCACAAATTACAAAGGAAAACATTAGCTAACTAGCTTGGCCTTTTCTGTTCTGCTTGTTCATTTTCCTGCAAGGTGTGAAAGTCCTTGCTCACTCTGCTATGTATAGCTATTTGTTTGCATTGCCTTGAGCAGTTCTTGCTCTGCCAGTCATGCAAACCCCTTGTTTGTAACTTATCGTATAAAATAGGAAATTAATGTAGGAAGCAGGCTACATACAGCTTTCTACCACAGCATTAATGACAAAAGCTATATTCCATTTTAATGCTAACGTATTGTGCTGCATTGGCTTGCTGCTTCCTGAGAAAAGGAAATTTCCATTGACCTCACAGTCCCACACCCTAACTCTGCAGCAAGAACTGAAGTTAGACTGCAGGTCACATTTCCTAATGCTTTTCAGGAAACAGATCTATTCAATATTTGTTTTTCAGGAAATAGAAATTCAAAGAAAATGACCAGAAAAGGGTGGCAAAGGCAGCCCCACAGATATTCTTAAATGCCCACGATTACGTAGAACAATCCTTTGGATATTGCTCTTACTCTAGAACAAGCACTGCAGAATCAAAGTTTAAAGAAATGTACGCTCTAAAACAGCAATGGCCTTACTAACACCTGTGCTCTGTAACTGGCAAGCATATTATAAACTGACAATGCAGCAGTTACTCACATCTTTGGCCTATTTAAAGAAATCTTTGAGGTTACCTTGCCCAACAAAATCACAGTGATAGAGCCCGTTATTTCTCATGCGCTGCTGCTTTCTCTCCTGGGTGCTATTTTCCTTTCCAGTATTGTCTGTTTATACAATTAGGCATTTCCTATCTAGGGACGTGGCTTTTACAGTATCATAGATCACAGCAAATAATGAGCACTGGCAGGACGCTGCCAATCCTCAGTGGGCCAATGCTGAGCTCTGCTCTCTGCAATTTTTTTCCAGTAGATTTTGTTTTGAACAAAAGGTGAAAACAACGGAACAGCCTTGTATTTACCAGCAACACCACCTTGGGCACAGCACAGGTCTAAGAAGTCTACTGAGTCTATTTGAAATAAAAAGACTTAGAAGAAACATCATTAGTGTTGGATCTCATCACTGTGGAAGTGATCAGTGGTTCTATGACATACCTTCATTTTACAGGATTCCCCCAATTTTTGTGCAAGGAAACCTTCCAGTTAACTTGTAAAAACTTCCATCCAATCCTAGTTACATTGAGGTGGAGAGAAGCGCAGCCACTTCTGCTGATAAAAGCAAGAGCAGAAGCTTGGCTTGATCACAGGAGGCCTTGCCAAAAGCCAAGGAGAGACTAATGCTGCTCCCGCCTATGCTGAAGTCTGTGCAACTGCCCAGGACTCAGCTAAGGCCACCAGGAACAAACAGAAGTTATTTCTCATGCTGTTGGGACACGGCAGTCACAGCACCCACGGACCCAGCGCCACAATTTTCCTCCCCAGCACACCAGCAACAACCCAGGTGCACAGCCTGGAGCTGTAGCAAGAAAAGTTTGCTATGGTGGAGTAAGTCCCCAGTTCCTTTCTGTTTGTCCACATAAGGAAAGCTGGGTCTGTGACAAGGTCTGCTTTTTGCTATGCTGTACAGAAGCCAAAGCACATGGCCATGGTCCACAGGGCACTTCATCCCATGCTAGGCAATACGCAAGGCCCTCATCATCTCTTCGCTGCTGTCATTACCTTTGCTAGCTAATTGTGGGCTGGCATGGTGCCTGCTTGGACTTAAGTTCCTGCCAGGGCCTGTCCGCCTCTTAGGCGACGGCCTGGCAGGAGCAACCAGCCCTGCAGCACCTGGAGATGCTCTGATACAACACACACACAGAGAGCAGGCCCAGGTCTCGTTGTCATGCCCATTTTCCTATGGTCCTACAGGCACTTTTTAGGAGCTAATAATCAAAAAGACTCTCAGTGAGTAATTGTGACCATCCTTTATCATCTTCATTGAATGGAAAGGCTGTCTGAAAACCTGCCGGGCCTGAGAACATGGATCTGTGATGAGGATGTAAACTTTCAGTCCTTCAGGGGTTCCCTTAACTCCTCAGGGAGAAACTCTGGGACTGCTGGTTGAAATTCCCCTTTAATTAACTCCTCTTGGATCCCAGAACTCTTAAAGGCAGGAGAAAAAAAAACAACAAAAAAACACAAAAAAAAACAAACAAACAAAACCCAAGAAAAAGCAGTAAAGCATTTGTTCTCACTGAAGATGTCCCGGATGTCACTAAAGGGGCACAGAACCACTTTCCCTTTGGAAAATGCATTCCTGTGAGAGGTCCAGAGAGAGCGGCAGACAGAAAGCAAACGGGCCCAACCTTGCAGCCACTTCAAGTGGCTTCTATTTAAGTGTGGATATTTGCAGCTCTCAGATCCAGGTGTCCATTTTCAGGCCGGGGGGGCTCTTGGTTGGCTGCCAGCTGCCATCCCTGCGCCTCCTCTGCAGAAGGGGGTTAAGCTGTCCTTGCCTCCGTGCCACCAACACACTGCACAGAGCGTGGCCCAGTTATCCCTCCCGAGCCTGCTGCGGCGCTGCCGGCTACACTGGGGATTTGGCTCCTCACCGAGACACCAAGGCTTTGAGAAGGGGAAAAGGCTAACAAGAGGTTCCTGCCCGTAAGCTGCACGAGTAACACTGCACAGCATCTTTAATGCAGCAACTGCGTGTTTTTGAAAGTCAGACTGCTTATTTGAGCACCGGATCACACTATTAGGAGCCCAGACTGACCTTGCCAGTGTTTGGCTTTGCAGGTGGAGGCAGCAACATCCTCACTGGCCCCAGCAGCTCTGTGGGCAGAGGCCAAGGCTGCTCCAGTGCCTGCAGCTCCCTGGAAGCTGTGCAGTCGAGTGGCCACAGGGAGGCATCAAGCGGATGCGCTGGCTCCTTATTAAAGCAGTCAGGGAAGGAAAAGGCCTTGGGCACAATTACCTTAATGAAGCTGGCGGTTCTGCCCACTAACAGGGCCGGACACATGGGGCTGAGATGCAGCTGCACAAATAGGCACCAGCACTCACAGACCCCTTGGTAGCGCAGGTGCCTGGCAAAGCAAATAGCTGTTTGAAACGAGCCTAGATATTGATGCTGCAGAGCAGGCAGTGAGTTTGCTTTTTAATTAAGCATATGTTCATGGCAAGCATCTGTGCACCAAGAAGCCTGTGCAGAAAGCAGCTCCCCCTGTCACCAGCAGCCTTCACAGCTGGGCACTAAATGCCAGGGCCGTTCTCACTAACGCCCACAGCGGGCATGGCAGAGACAGCAGTGACAGGCCGTTGTTCCTGGTTTTCCTTGCCTATAGAAAACACTAGTGACTTAGAGGTGATGGAATACCAAAAACCACGGAGGTAGATGAAGCAGAGGGTGTTTTGGAAAGCAGATTGAACAAGGATCCAATATACTCCACAAGCTAAGCTAAGCACAGCACCCCGTCCCTGCAACGCTGTGGCATGCACCTTTTGGACCTGTTCTCTATGCCATGCACACCTGCAGGTAGCCGGGCATGCACCAGGCACACAGAGCACTGACATGTGGCAATTAACATTTTAAAGCAGGGGCTGCTCCCATCCCTGGGCAGAATGGGAGCTATTCCTCGCTGGGCTTGGAGCGAGCCGGCAGCAGGAATGCGATCAGGCTGCCTGGCGGTGCGAGCGCCGCTTCCCTATGGAGATGCACCAGGAAACATTCAAGTTTAGGCCTGCTCTTAAAGGCCAGTCCTCAAAAATGGCTTGAGGGGCTCCAGTTTCCTGAGCAGCCAGAATTCACAATAGATCCTGTTTATCTGAATTACCTGAATCACATTTCTTTAGTTTGGTTGAGCTATCCTGATTAGGTAGAAATTCATAGAGTCACAAAAGCAGAAAGAACACAACTGATTCATTCAGATAAGCATGCAAAGCACTTGAACTGTAACATAAATCTACATAAAAATGCTCTTTTCAGTTCCTTATTTTGCTGAACTTTATGAATATTACAGTACAGACAGAAAAAAACAACAAATAAAAAAGACTACAGAAATGCAGGCCACTCTTCAGGCTACAGATGTCTGTCACTTCGTATTACCAAATTTCAAACCTGCCGAGAGTTATTATTCAAATAAAAGGCAGGTACATGTATCTAAACTAGTTCATAGATTCCAAAACCATCTAGCAGATTTTGATGTGTATTTAACACTAGCTTCAAGAACTAGGAATTAAAATCCCATATAGGACTTGAGAATTAAAAAAAGCTCAAAGCTTTTTATTTTTTTAAATCTGGCTGCTCTTTTCTTTCAAAAAATATGAAAATATTTCAGATTCCTTTTAAGTGATAGAAACTAGGCACATCAGAGCTAAAATTAGCTTGTTCCTCAAGGTTTCTGTTACAGAAGTGACTACATAAGTTGGACTGTAGTTAGAATTATTTGTCCAAGGCAAGAGTAGTCCCAGTAACTCCAGCAAGGAGTTGTGCTCTACGTGACCACGAGGGACTGGTTAAGTCCCAAGGACAGCGCCACAGGAAAGACAGTCCGTGCTGACCTATGAACACTCAACAGAGCATGGCACAGAAAGCTTTCTCCAGAGACGAATGTAATCAACACAGTAACAATTTCTTTATTGTTACTGAAATGCTAAAGATGCTTTTGTAACTAGTAAAGACACAGCTCCTCCCAGATAGTCCTGCTAGCAAAAAAGCCCTGCTCTACTAAAAAGACTGCAACAGTGCTCTAGAAGAGAGGCTCTGCTCCACCACAAGACCATTCCAAATCCCCATCCCTTCTTCAACAAGCCTGTTAGTAGTGTTTTAAGCACTCCAAATATCTGTTAAAAATTTAGGTCTTGCCACTGGAAACTTCCTTTTAGCCCCGCTCACTACCCAAAAGGCAGGACAGCCCCGCTGCAGAGCAGGCTCCCTCCAAGGCTGCAGGCAAACATCCTTCTAGGCTCTGCAAAAGGCAGAAACCTCCTTTGAGCAGCTGTACAGAAGCACACGTGAGCATCCAAGAAATCTGTGGAAGGACAAGGTACTGTCCGTTTGTTGATGGATCATCCACTATCAGCCCAATCAAACTTCATGGAAACAAGAAAAAAAGAACTACATTTGATCACTGGAGCCAAACCAAGTTATCACATCCCTATCAATCACCACTAGCAAGTGAGCTGCAGTAAAAATTATGAGTATGCCATTAACCTAAACTGGATTGCATGACTACCTTGGGCTCCTGCATTACTAGAACATAAATGCTGCCTGCACAGACCTATCTGCAAATACCCTTGGGCTGATAACAGAGCTGGGTATCACACACCACAGGTACCAAAGACACACAAAGACACATAGATGCTCACTCATCATTTCACAATAGCCATATCATTTGTAAAGCACTGTTCCTTCCACCTCCCTGAACAATTAGAAGAGCTTTTCAACTACTAAAAAGCATCCACATTAAATACAAAACTCAGAATGTGCCACATCCTCTATGTTTATTTTCCTTTCTCCCATTACAGACTAGAGTTTTGTCACTGTAAGATTGGCTGAAAATTTGCAACCATAATTGGTTTATCAGAGGAGAAAAATATCCTGCGGAAAGATCCTTCTTTATGCAAAAAACGATAACTTTTCTCCAATAAATTTAAAAAAGAAAATGTATTTTTTCCTACACTGAGTTCCCAAAAAAACTAAAATTCCAAATTCCAATGTCTTTTACTACCATCTTTCACCTCTGCTCCCTTGGTTACAACTGCAGTTTCTAGACAACTTTTGGGATCTCTGGGAGAAGTGCCAGCAAGCATCCCCCATGCCCTGCAGACTGCTGGGCTCAGATTACTTAGTGGATTATCTCTTTATGATTAAGGGATTTTGGCTGTTATTCAGAGATGTTACAGTCCTCCCCATGCGGTGTCCTGTTTGCTCGGATACAGCAGCATTTGATGCTAGTGTAAATGTTTGGAGAAAGATGGACTTAGACACCAGTTTGGGCTTGGCTCAGTGTGTTTCTGTGAACAGCTGTCAGGAGGTGCCGGCCGTGGGCACAGCAGGTGCACAAAGAGGAAGAGAAGCAAGTGCAGAGTTGGTTTTTGCTTCACAGATGTCTCTATTTCCTGAACTATATGAAAATAATAAAATGAGAGAGGCTGAGGTCCAAAGGAATATGAAAAATAGTTGATTCCAGCACAATTCTCAGAGATCTTGGGGTAGAAGCAAGGACAAAAGCGTTTATTTGTACATCTGTTGCCTCTTTCTTTAACCCAGCACCCGATCTGTAGAAATACTCATTTTGTGACCCTTGTTGCTTTGGATGTTTACAATAAAATGGCATGATTAGGTGCAATAATTCTAAAACAAGCCCAAACATACACCGTGCGTAGCGCAGCTTACCGTGGTGCCTTCCGAGCACTCCCTCACAAAGCCTGGCTGAGACAGGGTGCTGCTGCTGTGGTGCTTATCCATGAGCTGCCCATGCTTGTCACAGCCCAGGGACTTTCTTGGTTCAGCGGAAAGCACGTGGACAGAAGGAAGAGGGGAAATGGGCTCCAGAGAGCTTGTCTCACTGCCTACCACTCCCCCGGTCCTAAGGGGATGGGACTCACAGCACTGCCTGCCCTGAGCTTAAAAATAACCCAACTGAAGCTGGTTAAAAAAATTTATGTCATCCAGCAAGTGCCTTGCTTCTACCCTTGTTCCAGCAATCTCCTGACACAGCGTTGGAACATCTTCACAGTAGGAAGTGGGTGTCATCATCCTGTTGGCAAGGGCCATTTTAAACATCATCAGGTGTCTTTGTTCCACCGTCTGTATCAAATGCTGATGTAGACCTTCAGTCCTCACTGTGGCTGGAGAGTCCCTTGTTGCCAAATTAGCCCTCTAATACATTAGCGTTGTCTTTAAATGGCTCTTGTCCTTCCTTGCTGCTCATCCCTGGATGCTGTTCTCTTAGAGAACAGCTCTAGGCCCTCCCATCCTTCCTTTAGCCTGGCTAGCTAGCCCTGAAATCTCATATACAAGAGCCCTAAACCATCTGCCTGCCCCAACCAACACTGTTCACTCCACATTCCCCCTTCTTGAATGTGCAGTATCTTGATGTGTCCTGTGCAATTTGACCTCCTCAGGGATTGCAGTTCCTGACTGTAAAGGCAGAGCGAGTCATGAAAATATTTAGCTTGCTTATCTGGTCATTGAACAGTCAGGCAATCCTATATGGAACCTGATGGACTGTGTGCAGTTGGGGCTGAAGCAAATCTCCCCAAGGCAAAAATTGCCTTCTCTAAGACTTCTGCTTCCTGCGTTATAAGGGAAGTTTCTTTGGAACATGAACTTGCAGTATTAGGACTTCAATGGAGTCAGGCTGCACAAAACACCACCCAGGAACACAGATGTTCTTCAGATTTTCCAAGCCTCTGGCCACACTCCCTCCTACCAAGGCTGCAATACTGCACAAATACTGTCTGAGAGTCATGATACCGGGATTCATTTGCTGCATGTACCTGAACACACCATCTTGCTTTGTTCTGCTGTATAAGTAGCAAAATACTCCTGCTTTATAGATGACAAAACACTCTTTTGCAGGAGTCTGACCACCAAAATCCACTGCAGCCTTTCCAGTATCAAGGACACAACAGTCATCCTACCAGGAAGGGCTTCCTACAGTCCCCAGTCCACTGCTAGGCTCTTGCTGAGGTATCCACTTTATTTGATGAGAACAGAGGCAGGGAAGTGACCTTGGCTGGCTTCATCATCTGGTCAACTGAAGTTATTTGTGGAAGGCTCCAAGTGGCCCTTTGCACAGGTGCCCACTGTGCACATCCCATGGCAGACGTAGCTCCTTTGACGCAGGCTACACAACGGTGAGCATTGTGAATGCCAGAAAACTTGCATTTCAAATGAAAAATGAAAATCCCTGATTCACCATTTTATCAAGAGCTGCATATGAACAAGTTTATTTTTCCATATCTATAATTATAAGTTTTGAAGGGGCTGGAGCAGCTCTCAGGGTGAGGAGGGATGGTTTTCTGTGCTGACAGAGAAGGCTCTTGGTTGGACAGTACAGTGAGAAAAGCACTGCTGGAACGAGCAGCAACTGATGCTCCCCAGCAAAAATGCTCTGTTGTTTCTCTCCAAAGTTTTACCTCAGAGTACAAACAATGTGTGCTTTGGGAAGGACAGACCAGGACAAAACAAAGGTCTCGTCTGGCTTGGAGGACTTTCTGGCAATAGTAATACATCCCTATAATTAGATCAGTCCCAACGCGGGGCAGCAAGGAGCAAGGACCAGCAAAATTCAGCTCTCCCACTTGAAGCACATGAATGTCTCTGCATTTCCTGGCGAGCAGGCAGCCCAGGATTGGCCTTATTTAATGTCTCATCCCCAGAACTTGTTTCTTCTCAATAAGAAGAGGGAGCACGGAGCAGAAGAAACAAAGGAAACGCAGCCCTGCCTTCCCTCCTGACGTGTGGCTGTGTCTGGGCGTTTGCTCTCCGCATTTCGTGCCTGCTGCACAGCACAAAGCCTTCATCAGACAGCTGTCGATACTGGGAAAATTGAATTTTCTCTTAATGAAAGACCACAGCCAATAAGCAATCAGCCAGCGCGCTCCCTAGCCCATGATTAATGATCCGGGGAATATTTGTCTTCCCTAGCACTGTAATAGCTCTCCCACCTCTGCAACTACAGCCCTGAGTCACATCCAAATTGGGAGGGGCACCTACTCTCCAGATTTTCCTTAGCTGTATCTCAGCATGAAGGAATTTCTTGGAAAAATGAGTCCAATGTGAATGTCACCAGGAGGAGGGCAGAACCAGCAGCACCATGTCACTTAAACCATGGTGAGAGGGTGGTGCTGTCAGGGGCAATTCCTCTGCCCACCTCCTGCTACATCTTCCCTCCTGATGGCAGCAGCACTTGTGTGGCCACAGGATGACTCAGCTAAGGGAACTGATTCAACTGAGAGTTAACCTTACTAAATTATAATAAACAAGGCAAGTTTCCTGCCCTGGATTACCATCCAGCCAAACAGCACTAGCATCAGCTAAGCCTGTGGCCAGAGATGCTGGGCATGCAGACCTGTCCCTCTCCGGGACACTCCCCTTATTTACGGGGGAGTGAAACCAGTGAGGACCTGCAACCTTGATGCCACATTACTATGAGAACAATCTCCAAGTCAGGTCAAACACTGATTGCTCCCTGCACACCTCTAACCTGAGCCAGGTTTCTCAACCTACTAGAAGCTTCTGGTTTTCATTTTAAATCCATCAAGTATTTAAAATGAAACAAGAAAAAGTCTCATCTTGAGATCAATATATACCCCCTGTATGCGCAGGTCAGAAAAGGATGAGGAAGAGAGAACAAACCAAACTCAACACACGAGAACCATGTTCCTTTAGGGATGTTGGGAAAGTGCTTAAATGCTAAGCACTTTCTACACCACAGACTAAAAAAAAAAAAAATCTACAAATTAAAAATCTACAGAGACTCCAATGGGGTCCATGTCTCTAAACAGCAAGACCAACTACTTAAATGAAATAATTTTATATTGCACCAAGTGGACTTCAGAAGAAAGCAAAAGAAAATAATCACCCTCAGCCTTTCAATATGTCTGAAAATGGAGCGATAAGAGGTGAAAAGACATCAGTTCACTTATTACCAAATTAAACTTCCATGAGTAATATTTAGATATTATAGAAGATGGCATCTTAAGAGAAAAAAACAGATCTGAAAAACAAAGAATTCTTCAAAAGTCTCTTCTCAGATAGCCACTTCCAGAGGCAATCATGCTAATTGCACACCCGAGTTAGGCAAACAATTAGGAATACACTTTACCAAAATCAAGCCCCATTTGTGTTCCTCTTGAAAGAGCTTCCAATCAACAGTTTTTAGTTTCAAGTACAGAACAGCTTAGTCATCAAAAAGTAAAAGAATGAAAAATATACTAAACACAAAAGGAAAACAATTTCTTCTCTGTCTTTCCCACGCTTTTGTAACCAATGCTTACGAACATTTAAACGAACATTTTCTGTTGACATGAGCCATAGAAGGGTTTTGGTTTAATGAGCTCCTCTCATCTTAAAAACAGAGATAAAGAGGTAAATGCACAATAGAACGTTTCAAGTAACTTTGAAGGGGCTATTAAGGAAGCATAAACACATCTATCTACCATCTGACATCCTAATTATGCTACTAATATTCTTGATGGAAATTTAAATAATTGTTAAAAATATAATTTACTCCTTCACTATTAAAATAATTTACATATAATTCATCTAGTTTGAGCAATGAAAATACAGTCAGCTTTCCTTCACTAAATAAGCACAGTTTTAGCAAATCACTTAAGCACAGGCTTAAAATTAACTAGCTGATTGAGGTCACAGCCCACTTTGCCTATGCAATAGCTGACTGGTGCAGGTGATGCAGAGAGGACATGCAAAGCCCAAGAAAGCTCCGTTTCTCTGAAATCTTCCTCCTGAAACGTTTCCATTAATACTTAGTGATATAAAAGGCTCTGCCCATATGCAGAAGCCATAAATGAGCCCTCTGATATCAGAGCTGTTACCGACTCCCTGTTAGAAGCCCTCAGGGAACAGGACCCTCTTTGGGAGAGGCACAAGGACAGCACATTCGTTACTCACAAACCCATCACTGCTGTCACAGCTGCTGGCCACCACTTTCTAACCCCCCAGGTCTTGACTTATAGGTCATGCTTAACCCTCACAAAGCAACTGCCTTCACCTTTCTCTAACAGGCAGCCAACATATTTGGCCTTGTAAGCTGCGTTTCTACTGAACCTTAAATACTTTTACGTGAGAAATTCATAATACATGGGCTTTTTTGGGGAACCTGCTGAACGATCGGGATTCTCAAACATGTCTTAAAGCAAGAATGCAAGTTTCATACGTACTTTGAGATGATCACAGTATTTTCTGTTAAATATCTAAAAACCTCAACTCATTCACCCTGATCTAATGCGCAGATTCAGAGTAACATTAAAGTGCTTTGACACTTACTGTCCATGCAGGTATGGAGTTAGACTCATGGTCATCTTACAAAGTGGATATTAGTGCCGGGGCAAAGGCAGAAGAGATGGTGACACCCAGGGCGGAATCACTTAGACACCCACAGCCTAACCATCAGGCTGGACAAATCTCACTGGGGTCTCCTATAGCCGGTGGAGATCTTGTTGATTCAGTCTGGGGAGTTAATCTGTGTTCACCTCATGGTGCAGAAGGTGCACACAATAAAGGAGGTCAGTCGTGCCCCTGAGAGGCAGCATCTCCCTTACCTCACACGGTCCTTGCATGCGGCTCCGCGCTGCACCACCTGCCCTGGGCCCAGGGGGTTCGACCTCCACCACAGTGAAGGCATCCAAAACACACCAGTGTGTCTCAAGGTGATCTCCCACGCTTCGGCACACACGGACCTTTCTGCACAGCATCCTCATCTCCTGACCTGGCTGAACAGCTGACTAGGCTGTGTCCACACATGGCTTAAGATCCTCATTTAATTGCAGGCTTGTAGAGACCGACAGCTACAGACCTACATTATTGGGCCTTAACAGACACTTCACTATCCTGCTCTCCTTCCTGCCACGCTTTCTTGCTCTCATACCACAGCTGCCACCTCCCCACCTGAAATGACCCCACTCTTTGTGACCTCCTTTGGATGGTCAAGCAAAGAAACTTGCAGCAAAGAAACAAGCAGGAAACTGGGGAGAGAAAAAAAAAAAAAAGAGAGAAAAAAACACCTCATCTTTCTTGGTTCCTGAAGCCAGTAAAGAAATGAAGTGCTACCAAAGGAAAAAGCACAGGATACCATAAACCCCATCTAGTTTAGTTCTTCCTTCAAATAGAGGCTTCTTGTTCTAGAGGCCACACTGAACTTGAGCAATCACTAGGATTGAGATTTATCTAGGATTCAGTTTCCCTCCACATTGGTGAGCTGTGAGAGAGCTGAGCATGCACCTTACAGTGACAACAATGGAAAAATGCGCAAAGAATAAGATTAATTGGAGTCACCAATAGACCCAGTAGTACCTTCCATACACAAAAATCAGAAAATTGTTTGGAGAGAGGCAAAGGAAAGGTTCTCATGACATTCTTCTCAAACTTTCATGCTATAACCATGTATGCCACTGATCCTTTCATTATAGCAAACACTCAAATTATAAAAATTGGGAATGGCAACAAAGATCAAAGACTCTTCAATTTAGAAAAGACAGACTGGAGGGATATGCTTGAGATTGATCAAGTCACAAGTGGCCAGGCCAGGATAGGCTCAATCATTCCTTAGCTCTTTCCAGTGTTACATCTCAGGCATCGGATGATGCTAATAGGAACTAAGTTTGAAAGAAAGACATTGTTCTTCATGTAACAGGTAACAGATCTGTGGAAATTCATTCCTACAGGACATTGCAATGTAAAAATTCTGTGTACTCAAAGCGATGACATGAAAAAGGAGTTTGCTGAGAATCACTAAATACACAGAACTATGCCCAGCGCAGAAAGTTTAATATGCTGAAAACAGCTAGAAGCTGGGAAAGAATCTGAGGGACATCTGGGACATCACATTGTGATTTCCTTACTCTTTCCTGAATACCTGTTAAGGTGGATGAAGCAAGAATACTGGAGGCTAGATGGACACTTTATTCTAGCCTAGTACTATTGCACTCACATTTTTCTGTTAATTGGTGCTGTCTCCATATGATTTTATGCTAGCATGTTTCAAAGACATTGCTTTTCTGCCAAAATAATGCTCTGCAGTCTATATTAAGCCCAAGGATGATCTGGCTCTGCAACACAACAATGCTATGGATAAAAGAAAGCTGAAATCAGAAGTATGAAACATTTGCTCAGGACCTAAAGAGCTCTAAGATCGCCTCTTTACAGGCAGTGAGGGCAATATGCTCACTCTGTAGGAAACACTTCATCTTCCTCTCTAACGCTTAATCCCAGCAGCGTTTCACCAGCCAAATGAACAATCCCATAAATAATAAAGACACACTACGTTTTCTCCTATCCCCAGCAACGTGTGCCCTCCTGCAGCCAGGGAGCAAAGCAGCAGCAGGGAAAGGCTGGTGGGCTCAGAGTTGAGACTTGCACCAACTTCAGAGCTCACCCAAATGAATGGGAGGAGAGTGGGAATCAGAAGGGGCACCTGCAGGCTGAGCATAGGGATGTGCACAGCCCTCCTCCCCACCCTGGAAGGGGCTCAGACTCACACCTGCCTTTCCAACACACCTCCAGACTCAGTACTTCTCTCTCCAAGTCCTGCCAGGCCTTCTGTCTGCTGCTGTTCAAACAGAATTTTCATATTAAAATGCCTTCTCCTCAGTGAACGTGTACTTAGATGATGAGGTCTCCCCAGAGTGCAGAGACCTCGTGTCCGTACAGCCATACAAAGACCAGTGGATTCAGGGCTATGACAAGGACCTTCAGCTGCTCTGCACAGCAAACAAGCTCTGCAGACGCTGTGTATGTACATAAATATTTATTGCTATTATATATTTATTATTATATAAATATTTAGCAGAAAATCATTTAGAAATGAAGTTTCTTGACCTTCTCTTGTTGAGAGGAAAGCTTGCCCTGCCAGCCAGCGTGCTAGACAGAGAGGTGCTGACCCTCAGGGCTGGAGCTGTCCATGCAGGGGAAGGAGGTCCTCGTGGGAGCGCTCCCAGCAAGACCTTCCCTTGCCAGGAATACCAAGCAAGTGTAATACTCATTCACAAAAGCATAGCAGCAAAAAAGGACAGGCTCCTACTTAATACTATTCTTATTCATACTTGACAATGAATTGTATTGTTCTAATTCACCTTTACTAAACTCAAAAAAAGCCAAAACCCACAGCCAAGCTACCGTTCGGGGGCAAGGTGCTGTCAATGAGTGCAGAACAGGAGCAGATCCCGACCCAGTTGTTGTGGGACGTGTCAGCCACTCACCAGGCTAGACGGGGGCAGGGAAGGAGCATTTCATTTATTGAACAGGCTATAAACTGCTGGGGAACATGAGTTATATTCCCAGAGCTGTCTCTTCAGGTTACGGGTAAGAATAGGAAACGATTCATCACAGACTCCAACAAACCCAGGAACAGAGGGAAAAACAAACTGAACGTCGCATCCCTACAGGGTAAATCCCAGGCATCTGCAACTGTAGCAGTGGGCAGTTTAGCCATACTTGAATATTTATGTACATATTTGTCTGAGCAGCTAACCAAATATTTACAAAGATTGCTCCCAGCCTACACAGAATAAAAATGCCTGTGAAAATTAGCCCATCAGTACAATTAGCCCTACCAATACCACAAATGGAAAATGGTTCTATGATTTCTAACCGTCAAGAAGTGGGTAAGTAAAGAGCCTGGGTGCCCAGGGCTGTGAACAAGGGACATATGGAGCTGCCTCCAAACTATGAGAGGCTTCACTTGAATCTCTGCTGCTGCTGAGATGTCACTTGGAGTGGGACCCCTTTACACATGCTGTGACTGCAGCTGGATTTCGTTTATAGAAGCTCAGAGTCCACATGCTGCTGTGAGACCAAAGCCTCCTGTGTCAGGGCTGTACACACACCAGACAAAAAGCCACTGTCTCCACCAGCCAAAAATAAACACACACGTACAATCAAAAATGAAGCTAAGCAGTGGCAAGAGTCCGTCAGAGGAACCCAGGAAAGCAGCAGATCAGCTGCCAGCATCCCTCCAGCAGTGTCACTGTTGTATTTCTGCTTGGGTTTTGTTTCACATTGACAAAAGGAAATCCAGAACGTGAGGAGGACTTTGCAGCATAGAGGACTTGGAGACACTTTTGCAGGGGTCACTTTAAACTCATTAACATTCTGGTGACACTAGAGTATTGCCAGTGTGGCAGCATCACTGACACACTTTTGATCCTTGTGCTTTTCCAGTTTGATTGGCTTAATTACGTGAAGATCCACTCCACGAGCTGCACCAAGGCTGCTCCAACCTGCATCTCCCTTACAGAATTCCTTAGACTGCTCTCAGCAAAGGTCCCTATTCTGAAAAGTCACTAGACTAAGGCAGGGCACAGAGAGAAGCAGGGAGCTTCCCCTCTCCTCCAAAAAGGCATTTCTCCTAGATTTTTTTTTTTTTTTTTTTAAAGAATCTGTTTCATGAAAAGACCCCTTTCCACAACTCTTCTCTAGCATTCTCTTATTTTATGTTCTTGTTCTCTTATGTTCTTCACTGCTCATGTCTTTCCCCTGCTGAGTGTCCATGCTTTGCATTAAAACCCTCCTCCCAGGTTTTGCATGCCCGCACGTATCAACTTTCCTGCTCCAGGGCCTTTTCCCCATGGACTCCTCCCTGGCTCTGCCCCTGTGCTGTGTCCCCCGCAGGGTGCCCGTGCACAATGGGTGCCCCCGGTGCTTGCACAGCCTGCCAAGCGATGGCAGCTGTGGAGCTAGTGCTGTGTGGCCAGACCAGCAGCGGGACACGGTTGGGATGGAGGCTGCAACGCTCCTGCACTACGGAGCATCCCGGGCGCTCTGGGGGAAAATACCCAAAATACCCAATTGACATATCCAACGTGTCACTAGCACAGCAAGGAAACCTCTTTGAGAAGAGCTCCAGAAGAGTGAAAGCCAGGACTAAAGGAACTAGATTTGTCAGTCCCATGTCTTGTGGCATGGCTGTTTCTCACTCTCTCCCCTGCTTGTCTCATTCCCTAGCAGACCAGCTGCCTCAGCAAGTGGATCCCTGTATTCCTAGGGATATGGCATGGGCTGATCCCAGAGGAAGGACTGCAGACCTACAAGCAGCAGGATGCCCCAGTTGGTCTCATGCACAGCAGCAACTTTTTTATAAAAAGAATTGCTTAAAAACTAGCAGGGCACATACAAGAGCACAGCAACTTCCCACCGCAGCTCTGCCAGAGCCAAGCTATGACTTCAGGCAAGTCACTTCATCTCCCTGTATTTACTATTTTCCACCCATCCCTTCAGCAACACAAGGCAGTCTGATTAGCACTGAGCAACGTGATTGCTGTGCTGTGCACAAGTGAGTTTTCAAGTGAACAAAAGGCTGCTAAATGCACATTAAAGCAGGAAGAGGACCCTAATATGGGAACAGTTAATTCTTTCTTTTTTTAATGGGATTTTTTTCCAATTTTTTCCACTTATCTGAAACAAGCAAAGCTATGACCGAATAAATACAACTCCAGAGATAATCCAAGATTTGGATCCTGGAAACATTCCGTGTCGAATTCTGGAAAACAAAACAATGATAATGACTCACACTGGGCCTGTGGGTGGCTCATCACAAAATTAGCAGCAGCTTCCATGCTCCCAGCTGAGATGGGCTTTGCTGGGATGTTTTCACAGATCTCCAGGACTGCAATTTAGCACATGCAAATAGGCCCAGCAGCCAATCGCAGCCACAATACTAGAAAGGCATAAACATGCCATTTAGAAAAATGCTTTGCCACACAAAACATGATTACCTCCTTCCACGCCATTTCAGGCTAAGGGAAGAAACGCTATTTTTATTATTAAAAGCCACATATCTCCTTTCCTGCTAGGGGAAGAAACTATTTAAAGGACTTTCAACCTACCAGCGACCCATACAACTGAAAGCTTCGAGGACTGTTATCACATCAGCAATCATAACTAGCTTTCAGAGCCTGCTCAACTTCTGATAATATTTGAGTCATCTGGATTTAAATGTCTACAACCATGATTTGACCATTAAAAAAAATAAACTTTACTTTTGAAAAGCTGCAGAAAGGGCTGCTGGCAAAAAGAAAAATGTGGATTGGTTTGAAGAGGCTGACCACACTGGTAGAAGATCATTCTCATAGACAGAAGTTATATAGAACTTCAGTGTCTTCATTAACAGGGCCTTTAATTGGGAATCCACAACTGAGAGCATCTCCAAGGGGCCTACTGAACAGAGAGTGAATCTACCATCAATAATCTGAATCTGCCAAAGAAAACGAGAAGAATTTTAGTGATGAAACTTTGAAAAGGCTGAAAGCCACTTATCTAAAACAATGATTCTGCTAAGTATTCAAGCACATGAGCATCCAAAAATGGGATGGGGTGCACGTATAGAGTTAAAGGCGCACTTAACTGCTTCGCTGAACTGAGACGTAACTGCGGAAATACTCCTTGGACTTTGAGTGGACGTGTCCCTGTGATCTTCACACAGCTCTTGAGCCAAAAGCGTTTGCTTTTAAAGTCATCAGCTTTAAATATCCGCTTATGAACCTGGATTCTTCTGCTACTTTTAAACAGGGAAAGCGATAGTGCAGAAGAAAGTATTTTGGATGCACTGCTATTCAAGAAAACTGATGGAAGAACAGGGAAAGCCTTTCACAAAGTCAGTGTTTAACATTTCCCATGCTGCCTTACAGCTTATAACTTGTCACAGTTTTGCGTGGTGATTAACTTGGCCAAATTCTTCCTCTTGCCTTTAGTTTGGGAGGCAGAGGAAGTTAAGCTTCACGTCCTTTGCACATCTCTGCAAATCTCCAGATGAAAACTGATACACAACAGCCAACTTCTGCTTCAGAGTATTGTCTATCACCATATTACAGCTAAGAAAATTCAGAAGAATTTTGTTTTGCTTGAATTTGTTAACGAGTAAAAAATTCAACAGCTTTCACAAACATGGTTCAGTATCAGCGCTGCCCTGGTAGAATCCTGGCAGGTTTCAGGACACAGACGACTGGTCAAGATCCTGCAGTTCCAGTTACTCAGCTCTACACACCTAGGGTCAGTATCATCTAAAGCCAGCAACTATTCACTAACCAAAGGACCAGGGCACACAGGCCATCTCCAGACCCACCCTCTCTTTTGGAGATTCCTGAAATATCTGAAGAAAAGTGTCCAGCAAAATCCTGCAGGAAATGAAAGACTGTCTTTTGCATAACTACAAATATCTAGCTGTGGATACTTAAGAAATACACACGCACAACTTTAAGATCATTATAATATCTCTATCTCCAAACTTCCGTACAATAGAAACCAAGCAATTTCACCAAATAGGAACACTGCCAAGTCCATCATTTCAAGAGCTGTCAGAAGAGAACTTTTAGAGATACACAAGCACTGTGGGCCTCCAGTACAGATGCTCAGTAGTGTATGTCTACACGAGAAGGTTACTTGAGAATAAAGGCAGGGATTTAAAATGCTATAGCTATTCTTGAATAATACCCTAGAGAAGTGCTCCTATTACAAAATAAAAAAGAATTTTCAGTTTTGCTTAATTCATTTCCCAGGTGAATTAAGCTTAAACCAGACAAAAGTATTCTTTCAGCTTGTAAGTGTCAACAAAAGGACTTAGCACATTCTTAGTTTTCACTCGTCAATAAATAATAGTTTTCTGAAGACATGTTACAGGAGGCAGAAACTCAAGGAAAATGAACCTGGGGGACACTGAAGTGTCCCAAAAAGTGGTCTGGAGTTGCTATGAGGAGCCTGCTGTAGGAATGAGAAGATGCTGATTCCTCCCAGCACAACATCACTGCCTGGGTATTTGCAGCCTTGTGACCAACTCTCATCTTTCTCACTGGCATTAAGTCACCTTCCCCATCTCCCACCAGCAACACACACACAGTCTATGTGCTAAACTTCCACAGACCACAGGGGTTCTCAGACTTGCTAAACTCAGCAAGGAGTTACAAGTTTTACTATGTACCATTCATACACACAGACTATTGCTCCCCCTAACTGGAAGCTCACTGCTCAGTACACGCTCTGCCCCTGTATCTGCTGCCTACCTGAGCAAGCAGAAATGGGGAAAATTGTCCCAGAATTGGTAGGCACAAACAGACTATGCATGAATACATAGATTGCTATGCAACATCCCCTCCAGCCCCCTTTTCCACCCCAAAAAAATCCACATGAAATGTTTATTTTGCTCATAAACTAAGCATTGCTTTTAAATAGGCAATTGTACATCTTATGTATGTGACTCCATTTGCATCTGCACGTGCACACACTGCAGGCACATTATGACAGTGCCCCAAATAGGCTCACGACAAGCACAAAGATACGCAGAGGCAGTAACGGGCAGGCTAACAGTGCTGCAGCCATCTGACCCTGCCTGCCTGCACAGAGTGCCCCTATTTGCCCCAAATACCAGGCTTGGCACTGTGGTGCTCAAAAACACAGAAGACTAATATTTCAAATATTGTTTAATTTGCCATAAAACTAACAGCAACCAGCCTATTTCCAGGGACATCTCCAAATTTTACCAGTGTGAAAGCCTCAGGGACATGGCCTTTTGCACCCAGTGGTTGCAAAGCAGGTACAGGTCATCTGAATTTTTTTTTTTTCCCTATTTACACTTACGATACCAATACAAGTCTTTCTAATTGAATTTGAATTTCACAGCATAGTAGCAAACTATGTTATAACACTGACGTGGAAACCAAAATCAAATTTTATCTTGGAAAGGCAAAACACATATTCAAAACAAAGGAAAAGAGATGTTCACAAAGAAAATAAACTAGAATATTAAAGACTTTCTGAAATTTCATTTCAATTACATTATCCAAAACAGAAATGCTTCTGTGCTTGCAGTAAAGTCAGTCAGCTTACAAATTTTTAAACTTGAGTAAGAAGTGAAGTGTCCAAAAGATGATACAGGACATTCTTTGCAACTATTTTGGCACAACAAACACAGAAAGACTCAGGAATGCATTTCTTGCTATACATTAGCATGAATTATATGTATTGTTGTGGTGCTCAGAGACCCTTCAAACCCCATTTTGCAAAGTTCTGTTCAAATAGGACCAAAAAAGTTTGTCCCTGTAAAAGAGAGCTCAATCTGAGGCAAGTGGCAGCAGAAAACTGAAGCAGAACATAAGAAAACAACCCGCTACCGTTACAAGTAAAGGCTCAAAATCTTAGCTCAGTGACATAAATCTTGCTAGTTTTTTTGCTGGCATCACAACAGCACTGTACAGGATCCTACAACCACTGTCAATACTGCGCTGTGTGCCTTCAAAGTATTATACACTAGTTTCTATCAGAGCGATCCAGGGCTGATTCACACGCTATGTGAGCAAGAACTGGACTTTAAGCACATAGTTACATCCCTATAACCTGTCTGAATGAGACAAACCGTGCGCAAGAGGAAGATGAAGGGCTTGGTCACCCCGATATCTAAATTAAATGCATAAAATGCCAGATAGCTTGGCATAAACATCTTGTATCAGTAACTTGTCAGACAGGAGGGTCAAGGACATGTTTCTAAGTGGCTCCCACTGTTGCAGCCTGTATTCCCATGCCCCTTCCTCCCCTGTTACACCTCTGACTGGCACAGCCCCTCATGCTGGGGCATTTTGGGCTGTTATAGGAACATACACAAATTTCCTCAGGCATACTGACCTTTTGATAAAGCAGCAAGGAGGTGTCTCCTCCAGCAGGTCTAGTCCATGCTTTTATTTCCATGGCAGTCTTTTTTTTTTTTCTTTTGAGAATATAAAGCAAAACTTAATAAAAAAGGGGAAAAATACAGCCGAATGACTTAAGGTAACAATACCCAACTAAAGTGCCCAGGTTTTTGGCATGGGACTAGTACCTAGGGAACAGAGGCAGTTGAGGATAACACAGACCATTCCCACGATTACCTCTTCACAACACATCATGAAGTCCACACACGGCACAATGTTGAGAACTGTGCAGTGACAGCAGCAGAAGAAAAAAGAATATCACTCATTCAATATCTACAAGTGTGTCCTAGCACAGAATCATCCGCCAAACCAAACCAGCTCAACAAAGCAGTAATTCGGACACTGTCACCAGCCTTAAGTTCATAGAAGCTTCATCCTAGCACAGCCTCACGGTGCAGATACCACCCTGTTCTTACCAGGTTACTGTACTCTTAGCTGCTCCAAGTTCCCAAACGACACAGAGGAAACATTCACATGTGAACTAAACTGTGAACTAAACCCTTGTATCCTTTTCCACCGAGATCAGAATAACTTGTGTGACACTTTCAAGCACAGGCAAAATTTGTTCTGTTTAACGTGATCAGATCTTTCTTCAAAGTAGAGCAGAAAATAGTTAGTTTCAAGGGAGCCAAGCTCGCTCTCCCATAGATTTCCCACACCTCTCATTCCTACAAGCCCGTCATGGCCAATGACTTGCAGACACAAGAGTCTGCGTGGGAGGGAAGGTGGGAATTGAGGTATAAACAAGTGGCCCTAGCTGCTAACCAGTTCTCCTCAGCTGGGCCAACAGGGAATCCAGACACCTCAGCAACAGGGTTCCCCAAGCAGCCTTACTTTTCAATGGACAATACCAAGCAATTACGCAGGAGGTACGGAAATGTTTCTCCTCTGAGACCAAGGTCTCAGATAAGGAAGCAACACAAGTTTTAACAAGTGATAGTTTGAAAAATACCCTGTAAGTAGCTGGAGCCCCCAGATACTACAGTGACCAGGGTTCAATAGGCAGGTCTAGCAGAAAACCAAGCAGGAATCGAAATCAAATCAAGCTCAAAGCAGTAGAATTAGTGTTAAAAACCTTCCTAGAGTCTTAAACAATACCAAGGGGTGCTTTTCTAGGGTCCTTTACCCAGAGCTACAGAAAGGGCAGGTCGGACTCCAGAAGTGCATGTGTTACAAAGTAAACCATAAAGACACTAAATAAGAAACTTTAACAAGATCACCCCAAAACCCATAGGCAATGTTGTACCACATCAAGGTGCTCATATGCTTTTTTTTTTCTTTGAGAAAGGGGAAAAGAAAAATAAGTAATAATAAAAAAAGACATTTTAGGTGTTTTATTCAGCAACAGCCCAAGATCGGCCCTTCACCCCGCAGTACCCCCTGTCCTGATGCAGCCTCCAACACGGCTCCCTCCCCGGCAGGCCGGTAGCCAAGAGGGCTTCCAGGTGGCCCCTCGGGGGCTGCCTTTGCTCCGAGGACACTTCCATCGGAGAACACGTTTCAACTACCCGGCTGGACCCCAGGAAAGCGACGCTGCGAGGGGGACAGAGCGCGGGCAGCTCTCGCAAGCGGCTGCGGGGCACCCCGGGACACCTCGTGCCCACGCGGGGACAGGGTCGCGCGCGGGGCCGGGCGCGGGGGCAGGGCTCAGCACCGCGGACAGCGCCCGCGGCCACCTGTGCGTTGGGCCGGGCGGAGGAGGAGGAGGAGGAAGGGAAGGGAGGAAGGGGCTGCCCCGGCCGAGCGGCGCGCACAGGGGACAAGGGACAAGGCGGGGACAAGGGACAAGGCGGGGACAAGGACGCGCTCTCCCCACCTGGGCTCTGGCTGGATCTCAGGCGCCTTCCACAGAGACACTGCAGCATATGCGAGCCTTTCTCCAGGAGAAGCCCGAGAATCCTCATGGATTTCACTTTGTGGCGCCCTCCCGCTGCTCGGAAAAGGGTCCGGCCCCGGCAGCGGCCGGCTCTCAGCGGCAGGGCGCCGCTCGCCGCCGAACTTGGCGGCCCATGGCCGCGGCCCCGCCGCCACTTGCCGGGACTCCCGCGGCCGGCTCCCGGGCACGCTCCGCCGGGAGCGGGGCGGGCCGGCTCGAAGGACGTCAAGCCCTAGAAAGCCGCGCGGGCTGCCGGCCCTGCCCCCTGCCGGCGGCGGCCCCGCGGGG
>JAVCKT010026329.1:0-27220 GCA_032273925.1 Rhynchotus rufescens | reverse complement strand
CCGGGAGCTCGGCCTGCCCCGGCCCTGCCGCCGCCATGTCCGCGCTGGGCCTCGCTCCTGGTCAACAACCTCTCGCCCTCTCTTTGTGTGTGTGTTTTCCCACCGAACGCCCAAGGAAGGACATCTGCGCGGCGATGAACAGGCCCTGCGAGACGCTGGGCCTGTCCCACGTGGCAGGAATGTGCCAGCCCCACCGCAGCTGCAACATCAACGAGGACACGGGGCTCCCGCTGGCCTTCACCGTGGCCCACGAGCTCGGACACAGGTACCGCCTGAGCTCTTCTCTGCTCCCTTCTCTTCGCGCTGCCTGCTCGGGGCTGCACGGGCGCGGGGGAAGCTGCAGGAACGTCACCGGGCGTCCTGCCCTCGTGCAGAACTTGCTGAGTCCCGCGGAACTCACCCTGAGAATTGCATTCCAGAGAGTCAACGCTTTTGGTTGTCAGAGGCTCTCTGAAAATCACCTGCTTCCAGGAAACCTAATTATATTTGTATACCATTTCCTGCGTTGCTGGAATTAAACATCTTGGAGAAACCTATTTATATTTATATACCATTTCCTGCATTGATGGAGTTAAACATCTTGGAGAAGAGGGTTACTCAGTAAGAAGGTTAAATTTTAGTCTGTTTACAGCATCAGTGATGGGATCTTGCTTGTCCTTATTTCTACACCGTGTTTAAGGCCATTAAGGCTTTGAAAAGTTAATTTGATGATCATAGTTCATAATTGATACTTCTACATGATAAAAGTATATATTCAATAAGTTGCATTAGACCAGCCTTGTTCTCATTACTTTTTCTTTGGCCGAATTTTCAGTAGGAAAGTTCAACTAAAAGCCTTGCAAAAAAAATAGTATCTTGGTAAAAATGCCATGTAATGACTTGTTCATTAGATTATATTCAATTTTGGATTCACCGATCTCTTCAGTTCAGTGATTGCTTTATATAGTCTCTGCATGAAAGCCAGTCCATTGGCTCTGTCAGTCCAAGCTCACCCTCTGCGTCCCCCTGGGCATGTAGGAGCAGTGCCGGGGGCCCAGCTTGGTGCTCGCTAGTTCAATTGCACTTGAGTTATTGCTTTTGAGATACTTAGAGGTCAACCGTATGCCTAGCATTAGGCAGCCTGGACAGTTGTGCTAAATCTCATCCATTAATTTAAGTGACGTAGCTTAACGGGCTACTTTGTGATGAGTGGCTGCTTCATGATTGATTGTCCTTCAGACCAGCTGCCCCTTGGGCTTCTCCACACAGACTTGCTTGTTGATGGTAACGGAGTAATAAATGTATTTCTTCCTGAGCACGTGCGATTTAGCGGATGCAAATAGCATTAATAATAACGGAAATGCTGGGCCGGGACCTGTGTGTTTCTAGAAACACATCGTGGCACATATAAATGCCAAAGGAGCTAATGGTGCCCCTCCGTGTACAGGTCGTTGCTGGCACGGAGTTTCCTTGTGCTCTGGTGAATGCAGAGAAGATACAAAGCAAATACTTGTATATGAAGAATAAAGAGCCTGAGTTGGTTTGTTTAGGTTATGTTTTACACACACTTGCCCTGAATTTGTGCTGATTCAAGTGGGAATACCCCTGGTTTACTGCGGTGTAAGCCAAAGGAGAAGCAACCTGGGGAGGCTGTGGGTGATGGGAGCTGCTCTCCTTGCTCCTCGTGTCACAGGAACACACACGTCCCTGGAGGCAGCTGTTACCACTGCAGGTCCCTCCCGTCTGCTGTCATTAGCCGCAGCAGTTATTGAGTTGCTTCCCTTGGCTCGCTCTCATTGCTAGGAGAAACAATCCACGCAAAAAGGAGCACATGGACGAGCAGTCCCAGGGCCCCGTTATCTGCCGGGGCGGCCTCGGGCCATGGAAGAGGGGAGCTCCCGCTGCTCCCCAGCATCTCCTATGGCAAAAGTGCAGACACAGGGCCCTCTGTGCAGCAAGAGATGCAAGAAGGAGGAATCCCCAAGGTCCCAGGGCTGAGATTATCTGTGGGTGCTCCCATCACTTAGCAGGCAGCCAGCTTGGCAAAGCTCTAGTTTTGTTCAAATACCCCAAACTTCGAAACCCCCTCGTGCTAGTCAAGCCCAGGCGCCCCGGAAAGCCCTGCATGGTGGCAATGTCGCGTGTGATGTTTGTCGTTCTGCTGCAAAGCAGCGAAGCCGCGTGGTTGTGGCGGGCGTGCGGCTCACCGCTCCTTTGGGGCCTGTGCTCTTACACAGTTTTGGGATTCAGCATGATGGAAGCAGCAATGACTGTGAGCCAGTTGGGAAAAGACCTTTCATCATGTCTCCACAGCTCCTGTACGATACGTCCCCGCTCACCTGGTCGCGCTGCAGCAGGGAGTACATCACCCGCTTCCTCGAGTAAGTGCTCGCGCCCGCCGGCTGCACGGGGACCCTCCGCTGCTCCTGGCAGCCAAACCCAGGGCTCTGGGGGTGTTTTGACCCCAGGGATTCGCGGGTGTTTTTAGCCACCTCGGTTGCCCAGGTCCTTTTTGGGTATTTGGCCACAAAAGCAGTGCGAACCCCAGTGCGGCAGCACACCAGCGTGTTGGCTGGGCCAAAGGGAGCCAGAGCCGTCTTCTCTCTTGACTTAGCAGCCTGGGTTCCCAAAATGTGTTTGCTGAGCAGTGAAACGCTGCCCTCAGTGCTGCTGTCCCAGTCAGACCAGGGCTTAGGCCGTGTTGCTTTTGCACCAGCTATTACATCTGCACCAGCAGTTGCATTTGCACCAGCACAACTCAGGGCAGCACAGTGGGAGCGTGTCGAGCCATGGAAGCCGTCGAGCAGGAGGAGCAAATCCCCAGAGCAAACGTACGCATGTTCAAGACGGCTCTGGAGTGATCTCCCGCCGCTGTCTGATCTCCGTGCTTGCCTTCCATGGCACTTGCACAGTGTAAATACGAGCGGGTGTTTGGTTGCTGGGGGAAGGGAGCGCTTTTGACAGTCATTTATTGTCTCAGGACATTTTCTTTGTCTGCTGCGATTCGGTGCATCCCCTTGCAGCCTCCTCTCGCTCGCGCTCGTCTTGGCAGGGAGACGCCGCTCAGGGCAGACCAGCAGGGTTTGCCTCCAGGCAGGAGGCATCACATGATGAAATTAAACTGAGCCAAATTCTTTCATACATTTGTTTCTTTTTAGCACCCTATGGCTGATTTTTCAGCCTGTTGTTATTAAGTTGTTAGGAACGTGGCCCTGTTTGTATCTTGTACCGAGGAACATTTTCCTCCGTGCTCTAGTAAGACTGTAGAAGGCAATGAGAACATGTGCACGAAGCAGCACGGGGAGAGCTGCAGCTCGGCCGATGTCTTAGCAGGGAGCTGCAGGACGGGAACTTTGCCTGGGTGCAGATCCCCCACTTCTAAATCCCAGTCAGATCAATCCCAAACAAAAGCAGGCAGGCTTGGCCCCAGGAAGGATGAATTATTGTTGATTTATGGTCGTCAGTGGAATGATGCTTTCCTGCATACTTGATCCTCTGTTTTTAACCTTCGCTTTTAGCTTAAGAATTTTCTGCTTGCAATAACCTTGAGCTGCTCTTAGATGCAGCAGGGAAGAGGCAGACCATCTGGATGCTTTTCCAGTTGTGTTTTTGTCCATCCTTACTGTCTTCCCAGAGGAGGCAGCTCTTCCTTCAGGAGCAGGGGACAGTTCAGCACGAACCTCTTCCAGTGTCTGTGACGTCCCTCAGGCAAAGGAGAGGCCTGGTGTGAGCACAGACATGAGTGCATTATAATACGATGTTGGCAGGAAAATGGGAAGGACTATGCCAGAAAATGAGACTTGGCTGACCTGGGCTTGCTAGATGTGCTTGGAACGGACCTGCTGTTTAAAAAAGAGCACTTTTGGATGACGCTGATGATATTAGAAAAGAGGGAGATGCCCCTGAACGCTTAAGCATGTGCAAGCTGTTCAGGCCTTTGACAGCGGCGTGGCCCTTCTGTTCCCTCGCCCCGTGTGCCCAGTGCAGGGCTCCTGGACGGGGTCCGACCGGGAGCCCCTTGTGAGACAGGGCTGGGATCCTCGCTGGGATCCTCGCTGGCACCCGGGGGGCTGCAGGAGATAGTTGGTGAACTAGTCCAAAAAGGCCCAGTATCACAGGTGAAGCCAATACAGGAGCCCAACACTTAAACCTTTAGAGTGCCCAACAAAGATCCTATTCTTTCCAAGTTTATAGAAAATTTTCTGTCAATATTTTCCACCAGCAGGTAAATAAAGTGTCTGTAGAGCTGCAATGCAGTGACTGTGCTGTATGCCTGAAATGACTTAACAGCTTGAGGCTGGACCGTAATAGTGCATGTGGCTGCCTAATCCACACTTAATTAATGCCAGTTCAGCCTTACATCACCCACAGAAACCTTCCTTCCGCAGCAGGGTGAGCGCCACGGCCGAGCCGCTGCGAGGGCTGCTAGGGCAATAAACGTATGGCAAGAGCTGGGCTCAGGGAAGCCAAGGGTTGCTGTTCCCTCCGGTGGGGAAACTGCTTGTGGGTAATGTAGGAATGGTGTTTTAAACAGCCATGTTACCTGTGGGCTGGTAATTTAGACCATATGCAATTAATTTAGACCTCTTGGCACACAAAAATGTAATTTAGACCTGTTCCCAGTGACAACAAATGAAAGTAATCTAATCTGCTCGGAAACCCACGCTGGAAACTCTGTGTTGCTGGAAACAAGTTTAAGTCAACACGGTGAGTTAAAGTGGTGACAATTCCTGGGGTGTGTGTGCAGCAGCATCGCAAGGCGACCTGGAGCAGGGAGGCAGCCGGGACACCCCGCCGCTGCCTTTGGCCCTGCACCGCTTTGCACTCCCTTTTAGTGCGTCTCTTCCAAAGATGCACTGCCCAAACTCCAACAGTTTGGACAATTTGCAGCTGCAAATAGGAGGGTAAGTGAGCTTTGCTGCCGACCGACTATTTTATTTTCTTTAGCAGGACATTGACACTAGTGTTGCAGTATCCACGGGGACATTTCTGGGGTCATTGTGATGTAGGAACGCAGGGACATCTGTTTTGCAGCAACAAAATGTTTGCTCAAGTGAAACCCTTCACCTTGAATGATGAAACTGAGGTCCCGGCTCCAGATGGAGAACTTAGCTGGTGACCTGGTTGCAAATTAGAAATTAGGCACTTAATTCCCATGCAAAATGATGTTTCCGGCTTTCCTTTGGGGAGCAGCAGGAACTGGTGCCTGGGACAGCCGGGTATCCTGGGATCGAGCTTGGGGGCTGCCAGGGAGCAGTGGAAGGAGCTGGTGCTGCCCGAGGGGCAAGGTGGGATGTTCTGTGCCCTGGTGGGACTGCACATCTCCAGTTCCCATCTGTGCTTCGGTTGCACGTCTGCTTCACCCAGCAGTTTTGCTCCATACATCTCCCCTGGAGAGGTGTTGGGGCCACCCTGTGCGCTGCCCCTTAGAGAACGTGGAGTCCCTGGGTCTGCAGAGGGTCCAGGGGCGCAAATTTAATCCCCTCCTTTCATATCATGAGCTGAACTGCCTATGCTTATGGTGCTTAATAAGTTAAAATATTCTACAGGAAGAAACTCATGAAAACTCATTTCTGGTGAATGCAAAGTGCTTGGTCCTGCACGTCTTTACTTGCATGGAGAAATCCAGCTGCTGCCTGCTGCTTTAGCCCCGATGACGTTTGTCTGATAGCCAAAACTAGCGGGGGCCCAGGCTTAAAGTTATTTATAGTTGGAAATGGGAGCAGAATCGGATGCGCGGGGAAGCACGGGGCTGACGTGCACAGAGCTCTGCTGTGACCAAGAGCCCTGAGCAAACACCCTCCTTGCGGCCGAGCTCCTTCAAGCAGACGCTTCTTTGGCGGTTTGGTACGCTCCGCTTTCCCGCAGACCCCGAGGAGCTGCAGCGGGTCTGTTGAGTCTGCGGCGCGGCCGCGGAGCCTGGGAGAGCGGCCGCTGCCGTGGGACGGGCAGCGTCCCGGCGCTCCCACGGGAGCAACGCGCGCTTCCTTGTCAGCAAAGCGGCGGTAAACAGCGCGCTGAGAGCAGTTGTGAAGACTTTGTTTGCTTTGAGCAAGGATTTTAAAAGAGAGTTGTCTGGGTTTTCAGTCAGGCACGGCACCTGGCCCCGAGTGGGGTTTATTTTTCCAGCCTCGCTGGTCAGCAAACTGTTCAGTGCAACTCAGTCTTGTGGGCTGGGGGATGTGAAGTTGCAGGGACAGAGGCCTCGCCGGCGGCATTCCCCCGGGATGCACACCAGGCAGTGCTTCCTGCCTTTGGGCCCCTTTGGCTGCTCCGGGATCGGGAAGGGTCCTGAGATGGGAGCAGCCGGGTGCCCACCCAGCAAAGCAGGCGGCAGCACCCTCGGGTTGGAGCAGGGCCGGAGGGTGCTGGAGACTCAGATGGGGATGCAAGAGGAGAAGCTGATGGCACCAAGGCAGGACCGAGTCGTGACGCGCTCTGGCCTCTCTCTTGCAGCCGGGGCTGGGGGCTGTGCCTGGACGACCCGCCGGCCCGCGAGGTGCTCGACTACCCCTTGGTGCCCCCGGGCGTCCTCTACGACGTGGGCCACCAGTGCCGCCTGCAGTACGGCACCTACTCCACCTTCTGCGACGACATGGACGTAAGCAGGAGCCTGTCCTGCTCCCCGAGCGCGGCGCTGGGGTCCCCGCACCACGATGCTCATCCTGCAAGGGGCAAAGTGCTGGGCTGGGGCAGGGGAGCCCGGTGCCCCCAGCGGGGCCGGAGGGAGGGAGGTTTGCATGCTCGGTGGCCACGCTCGGTTTGTGCAGTAAGCGAGTCCAACGCAACCGTGTTTTCTGCAGAGCGTCTGCAACACGCTGTGGTGCACGGTGGGGAACACGTGCCACTCCAAGCTGGACGCTGCCGTCGACGGCACCACGTGCGGAGACAACAAGGTAATCAGAAGCAGTTGTGTCTGGTGCCTTTTCCTGCCCATGAGGGACGAGTTTAGGGAGGGAGGGATGCAGGGAGGATTGACTCCGCACAGTTCGGCTCTGGCCAAACTCAGGGCTTCCAGGGAGAGAGGCGCATCAGTGAAGCCGCCTGGCCCTAAAAATGTGAAACCTGCTTTTTATTGACATTGCATAAAAGTGCAAATCCTGTTCTGGTCTCGAGCGGGTCCCTGGGGTGGATGTGGCAGATCGATTCCCCTGCTCTGCCATCGCTCATATAGATATGATTTATAGACGTAAAAATACCCGCAGACTCCTCTCCTTGCCGCTGAACAGTCACTGCCTGGTGAGCTGGCCCTCAGTGCTGGGATTTGCCCAGTGCTTCAGCAGCCTTTCCCGGCAGCCCCCTCACCTTCCCGCTCTCCAGAGTTGTGCCATGATGGCTCTTCCCTTTGGGAATGAGGCCAGCGGCCGCTCTCTCGCTGAAAGCCCTTAGTGGGGGCTTGGGTCACGCAGGGGTGTTCTCCTGCAAACCTCCAGTTAGCCCAGCGTGCCCGAATCTCCCCTTGCTCGGAGCGGTGCTCGGCTCCGCAGAGCTACCGCAGCAGGGACGTTAGTGCCCCTTGGCGTGGCGGTGTCCGGGCACGGCGCTGACCTTGTTTGCCCGCCGCGGGCTGCTCTCTTGCAGTGGTGCTTCAACGGCGAGTGCGTGCAGGTGGGTTTCCGCCCGGCGGCGGTCGAGGGCGCCTGGGCGGCCTGGAGCTCCTGGTCGCGGTGCTCGCGGAGCTGCGGCGCGGGCGTGCAGAGCGCCGAGAGGCACTGCAGCAACCCCACGTGAGTGAGCGCGCCCTTCCCGCCCCTCACACCCCCTGCTCACTGATCCCCCGAGCTGCAGTGAGTGAGAGGAACCCAATACTTCCTTATCACCTCATTTGACCAATTTGCTGCTAACCCATTTTTGCAAAATGGTACAGATGAGTAGAGTCATTATTCAGTTATCTTTTAGAATAATGTTCCTTTGAAACACCACAGGCCACTGATTTCCCGGGGTTATCCAGCCATCTGGACAGTAGGCAGTCTGGGGAAGCATAGAGTTTTCTGTGTCTCCTTTCACATAGACACTGCATGCACATATATATATATGCAGACAGAAAGCATTTGGAATATGATTCAAACAAAGAACAAAGGCTCAATGCTTGTAAATGTAAAACACATTCAGTGTCTCCTAGTGACAGAAAAGGAAAACAAATGTTCTTTGATCCCGATTCATATTCATTTTCAAAAATTCCGTTGCTGTTTATCACCCGTTTGCTTTCCCCAAGCAATTTCTGTACGAGTTAGAATGGGCTGTGATACAAAGCAGGGAGTTCCCTCCTCTCAGACTGCACCGACGGAGCAGCCAAATCTGGCCTGGAGAAGGTGGCTGCAGTGAAAGTATCTGAATAACGTCTGGGAAGCAGCCCTGTCTGTCCCAGGCTGGCACATGTGGTGCCCAGATGTCCCACTTCTTGCCAAATGAAGGTTGTATTGGCCTAGAAGCAAATCCCTCCGGATTGCCCAGGTGTCGGGGAGAGAGCTGCGAGAGGAGGGAGCAAAGGGGTTGTGAGTGAGAGGAGAGCAGGGGCTGAGGGCGGCAGAGCTGGGCCGAGCCGCTGCTTTCGGTGCCATTCCCATCCATCCATCCGAGTGTCCCGGTGCCAGGCAAACTCAGCTCGTCAGGGACAGGGACGGGGAAGGACAGGGAAGCACGGCCACGGGGCTCCACCTGGTGCCATCTCCACCACGCTGTCTCTTTCATCCTGCTCCCTGCCACCCTTCCCAGACCTGGCTCCGGCGTTTCCTCACTGCATGTTCCAGTGGCTGCTTCGGCTACCCCGAGAGCTGCTTAAGGCCCCTACTGAACTTCCCAGTCGCAGACAGTTTTCAGTGGCTTAAAGAGGTTTGAAAGCTAAAAAAACCCACGTAGGATATGTCGTGAGCTCAGATGTGTTTTCTGCCTAGCTTCTTCCTTGGCTACATTGCTTTTAACATGTGGTAGTGAGCTGTTTAAGAAAGTGCAGTGTAATCTCATGCCTAGGTCAAGAGCTAGGTTTATGTTTGACATGAGTTTTGTGGCAGAAGCGCAATTGTAGTTTATAGAGTGCTTTAAACACAGCTGCAGGCATGTGGGAGAGCAAACACCGTAAAAGCAGCGAATTCCCCCAGGGAGTTGTTTGTTTTGGCCACTGTAGGTAAATCTCCGGCTTTGCATTTTGGATTAAGTGAACAAACGTAGGCATGGGGGAATTCTTGATCCTCTAGGTATTTCTCAAAGGAAGGTTATGTAATTGAATGTGGAAAATCAAAAATCTTAAGGAGGGCATTTCTTCTGAAAAGATCACTTGTGAGATTTCTCTGCCCTGGACACTTGTTCATTTTTGACCTGTGCTTCAGTCTTCCAGTGTCCATCCGTTTGAGTTACTGGATTGAAACAGTCAGAGAGCATCCAGCGCGGAAAACAAACCTGAGTGGGTTTTATATAGAGCTCCTATACATTCCCATGTTGTTGTGGTCGGCAGCTCCGACCTTGGCTCCCCTGCTTTGGCTGCCAACTAAACTGCACTCGATCCGTGTTGTTCCTCTGCAGCCAGGCAGAGAAGGCAGAGGAGAGCTGAAAATGCTGAGAGATTTCTGTAGAAGTTTTGGAGACAAAGCAGGCAGGAGATTCCTTTCTAGAAAACATTTGGATGTTGCCAAGCGCTGTCAAGTAGGCAGGTCCTGACTGCACTGTAAAATAGTGGTGGGTTTTGGGAGCGTGTCCTGCACAACCAGAATCCCGTCGGCTTGGAGCCAAGTTCCTGCGACCGTCTGAGCGTGGAGCCCAGGGCAGTCTGGAAAGAGGGAATCGCAGGGACGTCCTGATGGCCGAGGGCAAGGGAAGCATTAGGAAGATGTTGGCAGAGCGTTCCGCAGGCTGCAGCGCTGCCCGCTGCCGCGGCCCAGCTGCACTTGCTCAAGAGCAGCATTCAGCGTGACCGGACGAGGCCTGTGTGCCTTTGTGCCTGGACATTCGGGGCTGAGCAGCAGCTCATCCCGTGTGCTCGGGAATGCCCAGTGCAACACTCACGTTTCCCATAGGGAAGGCTTAGAGCAGGTTCTGCGTGTGCTGTGGCACAGGCTGCCAATGCACCATCAGCAAGGGCACCAACTTAGAAAGGAGTTACAGCAGTGCAACACGGGACACGTTTTCTCCTTGTTGCAGAGACTGACTTTGTGGGTTTGAGGTTATTCTGGAGCAGATGTTGGCCTCACATATAACTTCTCATAAGAAAGTCACAATAGGTTGGTCTAAGTAAGTTCCTCATTACCCTCAGATGGAACCATGTATGACCCAGCATAATATCAAGCATTAACAGCCGATCACACAAAAACTGAAAAATCAGCCCTTCTTTATCTGAGAAAAAGTTCCACGCTCACGTGCAGCCCGTGTTTGCCTTTCCTTTCCCTCCTGCCAACAGGCCCAAGTACGGGGGCAGGTACTGCCTGGGGGAGCGCAAGCGGTTCCGCGTCTGCAACGTGAAGCCGTGTCCCCCCGACACACCGTCCTTCCGCCAGATCCAGTGCAGCCAGTTCAATCCCATGCCCTATAAAGGAAAGCTCTACAAGTGGACGCCAGTGCCAAACAACAGTGAGTCCAAGACGCAACCTGCTGCAAGGGTGCAATTTGCGGTGCCAATTAGAAGTCATTTTTGCTAATGATTTATCTTTGCTGTTCCTGCCTGCAACCTGTACTGACTTCTCGTCAGGAATTGCCTTTCTTTTCTACCGCTCCTGCAGCGTATTTTGACTGCATTTTAGATGAAGAGTGTGTGGCTGAGCTGCAGGATTGCTTTGTGATTTTGGAGAGGGTTTTTCAGAGGGAAGGTGCGTTGTGTCAGTGTGAGCCGGGGACCCTGCCAGGGGAAGCAGCAGCAGCCTTGTCACCTTTACTTACTGTCTCCCTCAGTTAATCCGTGCGAGCTGCACTGCCGGCCGGAGCACGAGTACTTTGCCGAGAAGCTGCGGGACGCCGTCATCGACGGGACCCCGTGCTACGAAGTAAACGCCAGCCGGGACATGTGCATCAACGGGATCTGCAAGGTGCGCCTCGCATCAACCCTGGCCCTTTCCTAATCGGGCAATGTCCCCTTCCTGCAGTCACCGGGAGACTGGGTTCCCTCCTTTTGCAATTCACCCTTACGTGAGCACTCACTGATATGTTTGTGCTTGTGAATCTGCCCGGAAATTTGTTAAACAAAAACACTTCCCAAATTACTTTAAATAGCGTGCCCGTTAGCGGCCTCCGCAGTGTTTGAAGATGGCTCTGCCCACAGTCCTCCAAGCAAACGTTAACTGACAGATTTTATTATTCTTCTTCTGTAAGGAAATGAGAGCGGCCTTTCCTTATTCGCATGTGATTGCCCATAACATGCAGCAGAATTTAAGCCTCTGTTCTGGCTCCAGGAAAGTAGGATACAAATCCAAGAAAATAAGGAGGAGCAGGTTTATTTCTGAATAGTCGGAGATGCAGAAAGGATGTGTTGTCCCTGGGCCCGCCCTGGGGATCGCCGGCTCCGAAGGATCAGCTCTTCCTTCAGGATTGTTCTTTTCTTCCTGGGAAGCCGCTGGCTCTGCCTACGCGGAGGCTGCAGCCGTGGTCAGGGCAGATGCTTTTGTCCCAGGCCCTGCAACCTCAGGCAGCAGTTGGGAGCACAGTTGGGAGCACAGCATGCTCCAGCGGACCCTGCCACCACCTCCACGTCTTCCCAAACGTTGTAGCTAATACAAACAGGGAGATTGATAATAATAAAAACAGGGGAGATGCACAGCAAGGTATCACCTTGGCAGCAGCTCGGCAGCAGCCATGAGGTCCATCTGCAGCATGCGCCGAGCGTCTCCGTGCTCCATACAGCACAAAGAGCAGCAGGGAACACACTCCATAAGCGAGTTTCCTTGCAGTCTTTTATATATATGAAAATAACCAAAAAAAAAGTCAATGGAAACTTCTTCCTCTTCCTGATTGTCACGAGTAGCACCAGTCACAGCCCCCTGGCAATTGCTCTGCACAGTGGGACACTTTGAGAAGGTCCCGTTTCCTCCTGGAATGGGCTGGAAGTCACTTCAAAGGCTGCGCTCGCAGATGTGCAGCACTGGCTGCAGCAGAGCTCGGGGTCACGGCTCTTCCTTGGCAAAGACACGGCAGCTCTGCAATGTCGAGATTTTATAGTCAGAGCTAACAGCCATAGAAAACCCTGTGTGACCATAAAGCTGCTGTTGGCATCGACACCAGCATGAAACCTGGCTCAATGTGAGCTGTTGCGGTAGTGAAAATAATGCTCCTTCCCTAATATGTGAGCAAAAGTAGCTCCATGGATATTTCCTCTTGGAGATTAGACTTCTGTGCACCCCGTTGGCACGGAATCTGGGAAGACTCTTGGGATATTAGACTTCAGCTTTTATTGTGCAAAATCAGGTGGAGTCTATTGCTTGGTGAACATGAAGGGATTTGGCAGCTACCTGGACCGGAGGTGTGGAGAGCTTTGGCGGAATACAAAAATATTCCCTGGAAATGTCTTAGCACAGAGCTAGCAGGGCCAAGCCCCGAGAGGCTTTCCAGGCTACGCACAGTGTTTAACTCACATCATCAGGCTCTGCTATCCAGGGAATTCTGGACTGAAGAGCAGAATGGGAAAAGGAAAAAGCAAGATGTGAGTGTTGCTTTTCATAGAAGCAGGAATAGAATGGGAAGACTGCCAGGATGGATGAGGGAGTGAGAAACGAGCACTGCAGCCTGCTCAGGAAGGACTGCAGCTTGTGGGAACAACTCTGCAGGCCGGCTTCTTCATTTCCTCCCATTAAGGGGGAATATTTCCCCATTGAGGCTGGTTCTCGTCACTGTTTTATTTCCTGCGTTACGCTGTTGGTCCCACCGTGAAGCTCTGGTGCCCAGGGCCACTGCAGCCAGGTGCAGTATTTTACTTTCTAAACGTCAAATATTGTAATTTGATAACAACTAATGCCGTAAGATCCGATGCCTTCATGTTGGAGTCATACAAATTGAAGCAAGCAATGAGGTTTCCTAAGTTCAGCGCTCGTGGCGGCCCCGCGCGGGCGGCTGAGCCCGTGTCTCCGTTGCAGAAGGTGGGCTGCGACTACGAGATCGACTCCAGTGCGGTGGAGGACCGGTGCGGCGTGTGCCACGGCAACGGCTCCACGTGCCACACCGTGCAGAGGACGTTCGAGGACAGCGAGGGGCTGGGTGAGGCCGCGCGGCGCCGTCCTCGCGCGCGACGCAGGGATGGGCTTTGAGCAGTAGCGCAGCGAGGTCGGGAGCTCGTTGTCTTCCCATCGCTTCCTCCTCAGAGGAAAAAATTCCAGCACCTGGAGACAAATCTGTGTGAGCTGGAGCTGTTTTAGAAAGGTTTTAAGGGAATGTGGGGGCTGGCAAGGGCAAAGGAATGGTAAATGTCTTGCCAGGGCATAAGAACTGCTTCATGCTGTGACAGGCTCTCCCACGTCACGACGTTTGGGGCAAAATAGTGTTTGTTGCCCACTGGAGAGGGGAGGGGGGGTTCCTCAAGCCGATCTCAAAGATAACACCCTGGGTGTGATGCTGACAGCTCAGTCTGAAGGATGGACAGTACCTGGGACAGAATCCGTGGCTGTCTGAGACCAATGTTCAATTATGTTCCCAGGCTATGTTGATATTGGGATTATCCCCGTCGGAGCCCGGGAGATCAGGATTGAAGAAGTGGCAGAGGCGGGGAACTTCCTGGCCCTGCGTGGCGAGGACCCGGAGAAGTACTTCCTGAACGGCGGCTGGACCATCCAGTGGAACGGGGATTACAAAGTGGCCGGCACCACCTTCACCTACGCGAGGACGGGGAACTGGGAGAACCTCACGTCGCCAGGGCCCACCGTGGAGCCCGTGTGGATCCAGGTATTGGCTGCGCTCCCGCTGGTCGTGGGAATGTGGCCACGGGAATGGCCAGGGGATGAGGCAGCGCCAGGGTCACACAGTCCATCACAGAACCACAGAATGGTTGAGGTTGGCAGGGAACCCTAGAGCTCATCCAGTGCAGCCCCTGCTCCAGCAGGGACACCCGGAGCACGGGGCACCCAGGCGCATCCCGGCGGGTTGGGAGATGTGCCAAGCAGGAGCCTCCGCAGCCTCCCTGGGCAGCCTGGGCCAGGGCTCGGGCACCCTCACAGTGAAGTTCTTCCTCACATGGAGGTGGAACTGCCTGGGTTTAAACTTGGACCCATTGCCCCTTGTCCTGTCCCTGGCCACCACGAATAGTTTGGCCCCTTCCTCCCTATATTCTCCCCTCAAGTATTTGTGCATGTTGATCAGATCACCTCACAGTCTTCTCCAGGCTGAACAGGCCCCACTCGCTCAGTCTCTCCTCGTACAACAGATGTTCCAGTCCCTTCATCATCTCTGCTGGTCTCTGCTGGCCCCTCTCTAGAAGCTCCACGTCCCTCTTGCCCCAGGGAGCCCAGAGCTGCCCCAGTGCTCCAGGGGCGGCCTGAATGGGCTGAGCAGAGGGGCAGGATCCCGCCCTGCCCTGCTGGGACACTGGAGCCCTGGAAAGCAGAGGTTGCTCATGTGCTCCCAAGGGAAGCTGTGAGGGCCCGTCTCCTGCTCCGTGCAGTGTTCACGCCAGGAGACTCCTCTGCGGAGAGCGGGCTGCCAGGGGAGCGGCTGTAGCAGTTAATGAATGTCAGAGTTTATTTATTTCCAGAGTGAACTGTTTACTCTAACGATCCCGATACCTCCGTGCCGGCAGGAGAGTCTCAGTGTTTGCCCACATAATGAGGATGGATATTAGTTTCCCAGCAGCTGGGAAGTTGCTTGGGATTTCTAGCAGAAAAGCTGCTTTTCCAAGCACCCCGGCTTCCCAGGAAGGGGCCGAGCCGTCCAGGCTCGCTCCTCTTGTCCTTCGTGCCCAGGAGGCCTTTTCCAAACACACATCTGTGTGTCCCTCGTCACCAGAGCCCCACTAAACCTCGTAAACTCCTTCTGAATTACGGGAGCCAGAGCTCTGGTGCTTATCTGAAAATTGCCCTATGCTGCAAACAAATCCTCCTCTATTAATTTTCACCTTGTTTCTATGGAAAAAGAGTTGCCAGAGGGATTTATTTTTCAGCACAGCTTATATTTTAATGAGCTTTGCACCACTCTGCAGGGGTTATAAATACGTGCGCAGAGGCGGCTGAAAGGCAGGAAGGCAGCACGGGTTAGGGCAGTTATTCCCATGCCATTTCCAGGAACCCGTTTCCTGCCACTGTTGACCTGTCTTTTGCCCCTGGAAATGGCAGCGGGGGCAGGTTGATAGTGAGGAGCGTGTCAGCTGGCACAGAGCTTTGTGGAAGCAGCCTCCTCGTGCCCATGAAGCCCATTTTGGCCCAGGAGAAGCCCATGGGAGCCGTGGAGGTGGCTATGGCTCAGACAGGACCAGGCTGAAGTTTCTTCTGGCACAAGATCTGGCCATTTTTGACCACTGCTGTTACAATTCCAAACAATAACTGTCTCAATGGATTGCACAATGTGCAGTGTAAAAATGTGTCTTTGAAATCAAACCAAACGGGACATATGAGGGAATTGTGTTTAGGCTCTGGAGGTCTGCTTGATGACTGCATTTTAACCTTGTTTTTTCCCTTTTCACTACCCTTTGATAAACGAACAAGAAGATTGCCTCTCCTGGGTGTTCTGCCCTAATTAGCGCAACAGAAGAAGGAAACGAGATTCCCGTAGTGAGCGGCAGCCTGGGCTCACTTACCTGGGGAGAGGAAGGAAGGAGCTTTGGGAAGTTCAGGCTTTTGTCGTTCTGCAGAGTCCAGAGTTCCTGGCGCCTTTCTGTTTGCATTTGCCGCCTCTGTGGCTTGTTCTGGTGAACAGGGAATGACTGTCCTGGTGGGCACAGAACAGCCCTGGGATGTGAAGCATCAAATTCTCTTTTTATGCATGCCTAAAAACCTGCATCCCAGTGAGATGCTCCATTTGGATCCAACCTGTTGGGCAAGAGCAGGGATGCCATCCGTGCATCAGGAGCAGGGCTGCCCTGGCCAGGCTTAGCCTCAGACAGCCCCGGAGCTCGACACAGTGTGAAGTGCAGAAGGGCTGTGGCAGGGACAGGGACAGGCCACCCGCAAGCGGGGTAGGTCCTAGCAGACGACCAGAGCCAGTCTCCATTCTGCTGCTCTGCCCTGACCTAAAAACTCAGTATTTGAGCCCCACTGAGTGCACAGGAGCTCTTGCACCAGAGCTAAGCCAGGGTTGCACCTGGCAGAGTCAGGCGGCCAGAGGCTTTGCTTTTCGTCACAGAAATGGATTTAGCAGATGCTCCGGAGAAAACGCACGAGGGACCCTTGGCTCGTCTTCCTCCGAGCGTTGCTTTCCCCTGCTAATGTGAGCCCTGGCGTGCGTAACGCCAGAAAATCTCTAGAAAGCTGCCTGGGATTTGTAACCTGATTAAAACCTTTCGACAGAAAATGTTTCAATATTCGTGGAGAGGTTTTGGAAGGGCCAGAGCTCCAAGAACAACAGAGCTTTGGCAATAATGGGAGCACTTAGGCTGAAAAAGCAAGGCTAAACTCACAGGCTTTCGTGGGCGCTCATGGAGGCTGGAGGTGCTTTGGACTGCACTTACATTAACCGCTGCAGAAGCCGTTTTGCTCATTTTGAGAACAGCAGGAATCACATTTCAGGTGGGGAGAAATTAATGAAATTCCTTCAAGCGCGTGTGCCCAGCCAGGCCCTGCCCGGGGCCGGCTGCGTGTTGCGCTGGCACCGGCGCTCGAATCATTTGGAGGTGCCACCTCACTGCCATGGCCCCCTTTTCACCCCAGTCTCCTGCAGGACCCATGGGCACGGCCTTTGCTTTTAGTGCTGCTCTCCCTACGGCCAGCCCCTAAATGGCCCTGATTTCCCTGAGCAAAGTGCAGGGAACGGCGCTGATTTCCCCGAGCAAAGCATGGGGAATGGTGCTGATTTCTCCAAGGAATGTTACTTATTTTCATGAGTAAAGTGCAGGGAATGGCACTCATTTCCCCAAGCAAAGCATGGGGAATGACGTTGATTTCTTTGAGCAAAATGAGGGAAACAGTGCTGATTTCCTTCAGCAAAGTGCAGGGAACGGTGCTGACTTCCCCGAGCAAATCCCGGGGAACGGCGCCGATCTCACGAGCACAGCGCGTCTCTGAGCGGTGCCGTGTCCCCACAGCTGCTGTTCCAGGAGAGGAACCCGGGCGTGCGCTACCAGTACACGGTGGCCAGGGAGGCGGAGAGCGGCCACGGGCCGGCGCGGGCCGAGTTCCTGTGGCGCTACGGCTCCTGGACGGCCTGCACGGCCACCTGCGGCTCCGGTGAGTGCCCCGCGGCCGCCCTGCGCGCGCACACCGCCCCATCCTGCTCAATGGGGCTGCTTCTCCCCCGGGACATGGAAACGTGACGGCCTTGTCGGTGTGGGGACCCTGTCGTGCGCCACGGCCGGCGGGATGTGGCAAGACCAGCCAGAAACGCTGCTAGGAGAGCGCTCAGAGCGGCGCTGGGCTCCACGTCAGCCCTGGGAGACACATCAGAGCAGGCTGTTGGCATGTGCCCCGAAATCCTTCGGGTTTTCGTTTCAGTGGGGTAAGAAAGGGAACATCTGCTGAGGCCGTAAATAGCGTGCGGCCCCGCGGCGCTCGGGGCCTCCTCGGCCCTTCGCTCTGCGCCCGGTGTCCGGTTACTGCGGCCGCCGCGCGCGCCGCGGCCCCCGGTCACCCAGACAAAGGGCGCGGGCGACACCAAAGCGGCAGCGGTGGCTGCTGTCCAGCCTGCCGGGGCATCCGGCGGGACCGGCCCTTGCAGGGAGTTCCTGGAGAGCGGATCGGAGGCGGCTTCTCCCTCAGGTCTGGTGCTGTGAGAGCTCAGGGCTCTCACATATTTGCTGTGAGAGCTCAGGGCAGTGATCATATGGGTGCCTATAACGTACTGCCAATGTTGGCTTGAGGAGGACTGAGCCGAGGTCGATGGCTCTTATTGACAACCAGCTTTTGATTGTAGGCTTTGGTTAATTAGTTTCCAGGGCAGAAAGGGAACGCAGGAGCAAACAAGGCAGGAGACAGTGTGGGAGGGAGCTGGACCCCGTGTCCCTTGTGGGACAGCAGCTCTTTGTGGGGCTCGCCGGGCGCCGACCGAACGAGGCCTATGCAGGTACCGCATGAGACATGGGGAACAGCAGCAGGGTCTCAGCAGCCCCCTCAGCAGCTTGGGATCCCCCCGTGCTCAGCAGCTTTCAGCAGCTTTGCTAGGCCTGTCGCCATCTCAGCTCATGGTGCTTGTTATTATTTACAGCTCTCCCAAGTCATGGGTTAAGTATGTGTGGCAAAGAGAAGGGCTAGAGAAGCTAGCGAGGCAGAACATTGACAGTGAGGTCATCCTTAGAAATTCCACCCTGTAAGTGCCGCAGAATGGAAGCGGGAGGCTTTGGTGGATGGTTTATCCATCAGCTGCAGCCCTGGCGGAAGGCTGCCAAGAAGAGTTGTCCTGCTGCCAGTTGACTTCCCTATGGATACAGCTGCCCCCCTGCAGAAGAGCCCCGTGAGTGCCGACAAGGACCCGCACGGGATGAGCACATACACACACACACACACACACACACACACACACACAGACACGCACACACACGCTAACTGCAGCACGAGGATACAGCCCGCGGGTTGGGAAGAGGCAGGGACGGCGGTGCCGGGATAACGGGCTTCCCCGGCGCCTGCGTGCCGTAACCCACCTGGCGTCTCTCCCGGCTATGTTTTTCCATGTGGTTTTGCCACCTGCCTCGCTGCTCGTGCAAGCAGGGAGCTGGGTCATTCCCAGTGCTGCTCCGCGGGCAAGGCTCGACTTCAGCACAGAAATGCACTGGGGTTATGGGACGGGTTTTGCTACCTTCTGCAGGCAGGAAACTCAGCAAATAGGTCCCAAACAAGACCTGTGTTTTCTTAACCCTGCTGTTTATGTCTGTGGTTTGAGCCTAATGCAGGTGCCCTGGCGGCAGAAGGGGCTTTTCCATCTCGTGTGCCCAGGCTGTGTGCAGGGTAGCACTGGTGGGACAGATGTTCAGCAGGTCTCAGCAAGGCTTTCTGTCTGTGTGCCAAACCAAGTGGTTTTCATCTAGTTTTGAACACAATGATCATTTTTCATAAGGGAAAAAAAGGCCTGTCAGGCACGGGATGTTCCTGATTATGCTGTTTCCACACAAAAGGTCAAAAATTATTTGGGGGCCAATGTAGATACATTAGAAAGCACTGCGGCTGTCAGTGGGGGGCTGGGGGCTGGACGTCCCCAGGCTGATGGCAATTGATCCCAAATGAAGCAGCCCTACAGATCTACCCGGTAGCTGCAGCTTCCTGCGCCTGCAGAGGGATTTTCCCTCTGGCTTTGCAGTCTTCAGCTGCCTGGAAGCGGGAGGAACCGAAGCGAGCCGGACACGCGCTGCCATGGGCACCAGGCTGCTGCAGGCATCTCGCAGCCCTTGCCCAGGTGCTTCCTTTCTCAGGCGGCCCTGGCGCTGAGCAGGCTGCCAGCTGCCTCCTGCAAACAATTGCATGAAAATAACCTGGGAGGGAGGGAGAAGTCCTGCAGGAAGCGCTGTGTCTGCCGGGGGCTGTCATGGGGACCGATGCGCCGGCCCTGGCACCCGCGCTGGGAGAGCCGCCCGGCGCCGCGCTGTCTCTCAAGGCTCCTTTTCCAGCCCCAAATCTTACAGGTCTAACCATAAACCTCTCGTGTCCCAGTGCAGGTTCCCCCGGCCGGCGGTGCTGAGTGGCAGTGGTGGCTCTGGGGTCTCATCTGCTCCCGCTCTCGGTGTGCAGCGCTGAGGCCTCCCGCTCCGCGCTGGCACAGGCTGCCGAGCGCTGCCACTGGTGGGAGAGAGGGTGAAACCAGCGCGGGGCGGCCAAAAGGCCTCGCATGGGCAGAAGGTTTTAGGGCTTCTGCCTGCAGGATTTCTGCGTTCTTTCTGGCAGGGCTTCCGCAGAGGGTTTATAGCGGGCTCAGGACACCCCGTGCCACGGCAGGTGCCCTGAGCGCCGTGCGCTTGTGTCCGCAGGGCTGCAGAGGCAGACAGCGCGCTGCGTGGAGCGGCTGGCCGGCATCGTGGAGGAGAGGCACTGCGACGCGCGGAGCCGGCCCGACGACCTGCAGCGCGCCTGCAGCGAGGAGCCCTGCCCCGCCAGGTCCTGCCCGCTCGGCGCCCACGGCCCTCGCGGGAGCGCCTTGGGGAAGGCTGGAGTTACGAGGGGCCCGGCTCCTCACGGGAGCGCCCTGGGGAAGGCTGGAGTTAGAAGGGGCCCGGCTGCTCACAGGAGTGCCCTGGGGAAGGCTGGCGCCCCAAGGGGCCCGGCTCCTTGTGGGAGCGCCCTAGAGAAGGCTGGCGCCCCAAGGGGCTCAGCTCCTCGCGGGAGCACCCTGGGGAAGGCTGGCACCCCAAGGGGCTCGGCTCCTCGCAGGAGCACCCTGGGGAGGGCTGGAGTTACAAGGGGCTCAGCTCCTCGCGGGAGCACCCTGGGGAAGGCTGGAGTTACAAGGGGCTTGGCTCCTCACGGAAGCGCCCTGGGGAAGGCTGGCACCCCAAGGGGCTCAGCTCCTCACGGGAGCGCCCTGGGGAAGGCTGGCGCCCCAAGGGGCTCAGCTCCTCGTGGGAGCACCCTGGGGAAGGCTGGAGTTCCAAGGGGCTCAGCTCCTCGTGGGAGCACCCTGGGGAAGGCTGGCGCCCCAAGGGGCTCAGCTCCTTGCAGGAGCACCCTGGGGAAGGCTGGCACCCCAAGCGGCTCAGCTCCCTTGGTGCCTTGCTGCAAATGACCATCTCAAGCCCCGCAGTGTGGGCGCAGATGCAGCCGAGCCGCTTCGGGCACTCTGACCTTTGGGTGGGCTGGCACACAAGGTGCCCGCTGGCGGGATCCCGACACCCCACGTCCCCAGGGCCCGCGGGGTGTGCAGGGTGGCTCAGGCCCCTCGGGTTCACGCAGTGCCGGGAGCCCGGCCGGGCCGCTCCGTCTCACCCGCCCTGCCCTTTCCTCTCTTCCTAGGTGGTGGGTTGGCGAGTGGCAGAAATGCTCCGCCACGTGCGGCGAGGCCGGCGTCATGCGGAGGACGGTGCTCTGCATCCAGAGCGTGGGCATGGACGAGCAGAGGGCCTTGCAGCCGGCGGACTGCCAGCACCTGCCCAGGCCCGAGGCCACCGCGCCCTGTCACAGGGAGGTGCCCTGTCCCTCCCAGTGGACTGCTGGCAACTGGTCCCAGGTGAGAAGGCACATAGAGTACCGTGATCCGGCTGCTTGCAGAGCGGGAGCTTTGGGGGCTTTTTGGCAGGCTTTCATTACCAAACCAGGGCAAATGCAAAGGAGGCGGGGTGGCACAGCACGGTGTGAGCACAAGGCAGGTTATATTTTTTTCTCCGTGTGAGTTTTCCTGTTTTCTCTATCAGGGCAAAGGCCATACTCAATGCTTGATGCAGGCAATTAGAAAGGCAGGAACAAGAGCTTTAAAAGCCCTCAATGTATTTTCCAGCGTTGCAAGGCTTCCCTTATGCCTTGGCAGAAGGCCAGACGTGTTTCGTGCCGGCTGAAGGAAGGTGTTGGGGACAAGGCAGGGTCCAAGCGCGCCGCACGTGTGCGCTCGTCAGCACACGGCCCTTCACTTGGCCTTGGGTTTAAGCTGCCCCATTGCTCCCAGTGCAGTGGCTGGTGCTTCCCACAGCGGGAGCTGCTCGGCTTGGCTGCCCCGAGCCCGGGCTCCTGCAGCAGAGCTGGGGAGGTGCCCCCTGCCCCGCACTAATGCGAGGAGCCCACGGGGCAGGACAGTCAGCGGCACAAGCGGCAGGACCCTCGTGCCCCCAGTGCTCTCAGGGGCACTGCACTGTCATTGATGGTTCTGCAGAAGCAGCACTGGGAGCACTGGGTGTCATTCTGCTTCTCAAGAGGCTTTCTTTGTGTCTGGACCTGAGATGCAGCCCAGCATCACTTCCTTTTGCTGCTGCATTGCAGCCAAGCACCTGGTCCTGCAGGGCACTGCTGCAGAGCTGCCCTCCCGCGCAGCGGAGCCCTTCCGCACGCCGGGAACCTCTGCACAGTGCACTGAGAAACGGAGAAAATGGGGACGAAACAAGCAGAAAATGCCATGGCCTGTGGACCTGCAGGCCCTGCAGCCTTTTGGCGTTTTTGTGTTTTTATGAATCAGCTTAATTGCAAGCTGAGGCTTTTAACCAGGAATCATAACTCCTAATTTAAACAGCGGTTTCACAAAATGTTTAGTGTGCAGAGAAATATCAGAAGAGAAAGCAGGGAATGGGAATTGGGTTTGTTGCTAAGAAACAGGGAGAGTAAAAATGTGAACAGAAACTTTGTAGGCTAAATGAGAGCTATTTAGAAATATTTTTCTAGAGGCCCCCAGAAGCCACAATTGCACAGTTGAGAAAGAGTTTAAAGAAGAAATCAAGAATTCCAAGTTGCCTTCGGGTCTGTGCTATGTATGGAGCCAGCACAGACTGTCACAATGGTCCTTTTGGGTTTTGTAATCTGTGAATCTGTGAACCCATGAAAAAATGTGCTTGAGATTTTAAGATGTCTAATTTTTCTATTCTTCTTTCATTGTAAGTGAAAACCTTCTTTTTCTTCCATTTCCGCAGCCACTAATAAATAGAGAAATTTGAGTGGCCTGGAAGCTTTCCAGAAACGTACTCCATTTATGCAGTGATAATAGAGGGGTTTATTGCGTTGATACTGGCAGACCCTGAGATAGGAGAGGACGTCTGTGCGTCTCCCGGGGTGCATCCGGGCAGTCCAGCGAAGCTGCAAGGACTGTTTGCAGGTTTGCTTGGCCGCTCTGTGTAGGCACCAGGAGTTCGTGCCCTCAGAAGAGCCCCGAAGCTCTGGGCATCCAGCTGGGCACTTTCCACAGAAGTTATCAATGTGCTCTAGAAAATCTTTGTTGTTTATTAATGTATGAGCAGATGCAGAGAGGAACATCTGTCTCCCATTCTGCAGCCTCACGTAATGCGACTGCAGCCCCTGTGCTTGATGTTAAACCTTCCTGCAGTCTTTTGGTGATGCCCCTTTGAAGCTACTGCTAATCTGTCTTGTCAGGAGCTTTCCTGATAGCTGAGGATAAGCAAATAGAGCTCCTCCATTCCCCTGCAAGTGTCAGGGCACCTGGAAACTCACTGCGTTTCCCTTCAGGACAGTTAGAGCCGCTTGCTAGGAAGCTTTAGCTGAAGGGAGCTGTGGAAGGTGACCCACATCTTCCTGCTTTGGCATGCTCATCGCGCTCTTGCAACCCAGCAGGATGATTCCCAGGTTTATTAAGACACCGTGGACAGCCAGGCCACAACATTGGTGTGGGAGCTGCTGCATGTGTGCACACAAACACCTGCACATGGAACAGGTTGGCCAGACCCAGCCCAGGAGCTCAGCAGAAATCCTGAGCTCCTGTGTCCACCTTAAACTCTAATTCCCATGTACTGGCAGCCTTGGGTCAAACTCTTGCCTAAGCCAATGCGTTTTCATCCAAATAACAGGCATTTCTGCAGAAAACCCCTCTGCTGGGTTTGTTTGATGTGTTGGTTGGTCTTGGTAGCTGGATTTTGCAAAGCAATTTGATATATGTGAATAATGCTCTAAGCATCTGTCATAGCAAACGTAGTAATCTGTGGTTGTGCGGCCCACATGTGGTATTTGTAGCACTATTATTTACTTATGGGGCAGAAAATTTCACTGTCCTGCTTTCCAGTTTGTGGGTTTCTTTTATACTGAGCAATGTCAAAGAGCCCATTGTGGTGAGGAGTCCTCAACAAAACTTCTTATTGACCCTTGGTTCCTTTCTTTCATTTACTGGGACAACACCCATGTTATTATCCCCTCCTTAGAAAACCTCTAAAGAAGAGCTGCAATTCATGGCAATAGGTCACCCAAAAAAGACCTATTAGATCATCTTATCCAATGCCCCTCAGAGTGCCTATCTCCTGGGAAAATTGTTTCTGGCTGGAATGCAGGTCAGGGATCACTATGAGCGAAGTATCCTGCAATGTATACGCTGCACTGGGAGGGTCTTGAATGGGGAAAGAGCGCAGAACTCGGCCCGTTCAGTAATTTGTAGATTATCAGATACCTCAGATCTGACTCCTGGAATTCAGGAGCAAGGAGTATTCAGCAAAGACATAATGGACCCGGTGGCTCTTGCACGAGATGCCATTCCCGCAGTGTCCTGAGCCTGGCTCCTTCTCATGCCACGCTCATGGAATCCATGTGATTTACTGTGCTAAATCTGCTCTTGTCCCTTAAATTCTCATTTCTCCTCCTTTTCTAGTGTTCGGTGACATGCGGAAATGGGACACAAAGGCGCCCTGTTTTCTGCAGCAACAATACGCGAGCAACTTGTGATCCTGCCCAAAGACCAACCTCGGAAGCTGTTTGCTCTTTGCAGCAGTGCCAGAAGAAATCAGAAAACCCCAACACTGACTGGTCTGGCAGCGGGTCTTCCAGCAGAGAAATATTTAATGAAATACATTACATTCCCAATAACCATATTGCTAAATTTAACCCCTTTATTCCAAGTATTCCGGAGTCCAATGATATCATAACTGAGGAGGACTTTTCATCCAGGAAGGGAAATTTCTTTGTGGATGACTTTTATTACGATTATAATTTCATCAATTTCCACGAGGATCTGTCTTATGATCCATTCATTGAAAAAGACACGGGAAACGAGGGAGCAAAGCCAGAGCTGAGCACCAACAACGTGGAGGATGCTGTGGAGGTGCCTGCCGATGACCTGCACCCCCTAAAGCCCGCAGGAGCCAAGGAGGAAAATGCGGTGGGCAGCAAAGCAAGTGCTCCTGCTGCAGGGCACGGGGAAGAGGAGAAGGAGCCGGGCAGCCTGCTCGGGAACGAGCTCCCTGTCGTGGCCCCGGAGCACGGGGTTATCAGGACGGCTGCTCCCGGCTATGAGGATCCCTACGGTACAAGTGCTGAGAGGGGAGAAACACTGAGAAACTCTGGAGACCTCCCGGGCATCCAGAAGCCACACAAGTCTGTAACCAGCGCTGATAACCTGCCCGCTGATAACGCCCCGAGGGCCGTGCTGACAGGTACCGCTTCCAGGCAGGACCCGCCAGGCAGCAGCCTCCCAACCACATCCCCTTATCTGGCCATTCCCACCCCGCCGGGGCCCGCAGGCAGGGACAGCACTGGAGGGGACGATGCCCAGGATGGGCTCAAACGCAGGGATGAGCTTGGGAGCGAAGAGACGGATCACAGAAGTGCAGAGGCTTCTGATGACACGGGCAGCAAGGAGCGCCCTTGGGCTGGCACTGCTTGGAAAGGCCGTGAACGCTCCCACCAGGAGGGTTTTGTCCTCCTTGGTGACGGTAACGCCGCTACCTCCAGCCCCAGGGAGCAGGGAGCGTGGGCAGAGAGCGCGCCGGCCGGGGAGGCTGCGAGCACGGACACCACAGCGCCCAAGGAACCTCCAGGGCCTCTCCCGGCCGCACCGAGACCCGAGCAGGAGACGGGCAAGGCCAGCGAGGAGCCCGATCCCAGTGCAGGTCCTCATCCCAGCCTGGGCAGCAGCGAGCCGGGAGCTGGCAGGGTCCCCACAGTGGCACTGGGTCTCCAACCGGAGCCCCACGGTGCCACTGCGGCACCCTGGGCCACGCCAGTGACCACGGTGGCCCTCCCAGCAGCAGTGTCCCTGCCTCCCCACGTGCCGGTGCCAGCTCCCGGCCTCACATCCAGGGATGCAGCCGCGCAAGGTGCCCCCACGCCGCCCATGCTGATGCCTCCGTACCCGAGCCCCGCTGTGCGCCCAGCAGCGGTGCCGCCCGCCGAGCCCACCCCAGTGCCGTGGGCTGCGTGGGCACCCGGCGATGCGGTGCTGGAGCCGGTGTCCCCGGGCGCGTGGCAGGCACCCAGTGTGGCCCAGCCCAGCGGTGCTGCCCCACGGCACCACTTGCCACGGGGAACCCCAGGGACATTTGAGGATGGCGGTGGGGAGCACGAGATCCCCCAGCCCACCCGCAGCCCCCAGCGGCACTGGGACACGGAGAGGATGGAGGAGGAGATGGGGGATTCCTCGCGCCTGCCGTCGACCACCGCAGCAGCGCCTGCTGCGCCCAGCTGGGAGGTTGGGAACTGGAGTGAGGTACGTGTTGATTCCCTGTGAACCTGGCCGTTCCGCAGGGAAGAGGCCTGTCCGTCCCCTCGCTCATCCCGAGTGATCAGCGGATCACATCGTGCAGCCGTGTGTGCTGCACACCCGGCTCCTCCCGGCATTTTACAGGGACTCTCATAAAACACGCCACAAAATGACAGAAATTAAAATGTCAAGTGGAAGGTACATCAAGGCTGCAAATTACCTGAGGGAGAGGGCTCTGCTGAATGTGGGGAACGTGATGTTATCAGTAATTAGCAGCTATCGGTTCCCTGCAGGGCTGTGCTGTGGCTGCTCTCTGCAGAGCACTTGCAGTGACAGCTTAATGGCTTGCACAATTCGTGGTGATGGCGTTTTATCAGAGAGCACAAAAATAATAAGCCTTCAGTGTCACAGAGCACTAGAGACCGTTCATTAGGAGAATCTTTTTAGGAGTCTGCACAAAGGAGCCAGTAACTTTGAGGACAAGACTTGTATCAGTAAAACAGTGTCACACATGTGAGCTTTATGAAAGGGCACCGAACATCCTTCGAATGCTGCCCACGGAGCTGACAAGACTCCATTCAGAGCACTCGAGTAAATTGTGCTCTCAGTTACAGCCCTAGAATAGGACTAATTTCACCGCTGTGGCAGAGCTTTGCCTTGGTGTAATTAAGGCAGGAGGTTCTGAAGCTCTGCAAAAGATTTAGGAGGGATTGGCTGCTACAAAATAATTCAAATCAGCCTAGAAAGCAAGGGGTAAGTCAAAAAAAAAAAAAAAAAAAAAAGGTGGAGATTATGCCTTTCAGATGGAGATAAATCAGGGAAATCTCTACCTGAGCTTTTAGCACCAAAAAAAAAGCAGACATGCAGGAACTGTAAAAGAGAGCTGAGCATGAAGGAAATGAAACATATATTTAGAGAGAACAGTTAAATAACTGCAGCCACCAGTGCTAATTAATAGAAATCTCTCCTTTAAAAGCTAAAGCTGCCCTCACTGCCCAGAAACCAGCATCGCTGGGAAGCCCTCCCTCCTGTGCCCGGTTGTGTGGCCCTGCTGCACCGGCACAGCCGGGCGAGCCGTTGGGTTCCCCTCCTCATTTCCACAGAGGAAGCAATGAGCCTAGCAAGTTCTCAGCAGCGTTTCTGCTGGGACGCTGCGCTT
>JAVCKT010026328.1:0-31755 GCA_032273925.1 Rhynchotus rufescens | reverse complement strand
CCCCACGGCGCTGCCCGGGCGCGGCAAGGGCGCGGGCGGCGGCGGCAGGACGCCCCCCGGCGGCGGGGGCGGCGGGGGGGCCTCGGCCCCGGCGCACGAGACGTGCTGGGGCTACTACGACGTGAGCGGGCAGTGGGACAAGGAGTTCGAGTGCAACAACAGCCTCACGGGGTTCCGCTACTGCTGCGGCACCTGCTTCTACCGCTTCTGCTGCAACAAGCGCGCGGAGAAGCTCAACCAGAGCCTGTGTCGCAACTACAAGAGTCCTGAGTGGGCCCACCCCACCACGGCCAGCGGCGCGCTGCCCGCCGACGGCAGCAACGGCGCCGACGGCGACGCCGATAAGTACGACCCGGACAAGGACAGCACCAACGCCACCGTCTACATCTCGTGCGGGGCCATCGCCTTTGTCCTCATCGCCGGCGTCTTCGCCAAGGTGGCCTACGACAAGGCACGTCGCCCGCCCCGGGAGATGAACATACACAGGTGCGCTCCTCCCCGCTGTGTTCAGCGCCCCGTCTGGCTAGGGACACCCTCTTGGCCAAAGGTCCTGCCTTGGGTGTTCAAGGGTTCCCCTGTGGGACTGCCTGCCCAAGGGTGGGACCACGTGTCCAAGGGTTCCCCCACTGCCCTACCTGTCCAAGGGGTCCCTCTGTGAACCACGCGTCCAAGAGCGTCTCCTTTGCACCGCCTGCCCAAGGATTTCCCCTTCACAGGGGTTATCCAGGGATTTCCCCTCTTTCCTGTCTCACCGGGCTTTCCCTCTGCTCCATCTGTGCAGGCTCTTGGCTCCCAGACCTCCCCTCCCGTCTCCCAGCCAGACATCCCATGGCACTGCCTGTCCAGGGGCCCGTCCTCCTGCACCTCTAGCCTTTCCCTGCTTGGGGAAGCATCGCAGAACCTTCTCCCACGTTCCCTCTCACCCTGGGCACCCCGCAGGCCTCCTGCTCCGCGCTCCTCGGCATCGCGGCTGTGCCCCGCGCCCCGTTCGGGAAGTGCCCAAAGCTCCAGGTCCTCCTGCCCCGCCGTTCCAGTGGGGATTTAGGGAAAGCAGCGATACGAGCATGTGGTCTTATTTGTTTGGTTGGTTTTCCCCCAAAATCGAGATAACTCAAGCTACAAGTCTGTCCTTGCTAGTTGTTGACTAGGGAAGTAGTTTGATAGCCTGTTTACAGTGATTTTAGGCATCTTTGTTTTAATGCTTTTTTCTTTTTCTGCATAAGATAAAAACAGTCGAAATGCATTGAAAAAAGTACTGTTGAAAAGCTGAAGCTCAGGCTTTCATAACATCTCCCCTTTCAGACAATCGTACAATCATGCTTTTTTTTTTTTTTCTTTCCCTCCACAATTCATACTTTTTTGGTGAAAAAGTCCCTGCAAATGATGTGTGCCTCTGCTGTGCAGGGAGCCCAAGAGGTTTCCACATCTGAACATAAAAACTGGGGAGGAGTTTCTTTATAAGAACAGCTGGTAACACACTGATGGGAAGAGTGCCTATCTTGGGCAGATCATGCTTAATTTAAATATTTTCAATTAAAAGCTTTTAATCAAAATAAACAAAGCCCTTGACCATATGTTTAAACCTGAACTTCATTTGAAGTTAAGAGCCTTAGCATATAGATTTTTTTTTTAGATATTTTTATGTAGGAAAAAAAATGAAATAATGTCACAGTGTTTGTTTGTTTGATGAGATCTTTTTTTATTTAATCTCCTGTTCTTATAAGAAAACGCACTGGCTGGTGTAAATTGTTATGTCTTTAATGAGGACAGAAAGTAGCACTGGTTTACATTTGCAGAGGGTCTAGCCTATGTTTTCTAACACAAGCGCCAGTGCTGTAAGAAAATAACTTTGCAGTGTTAAAAACATTGTAATATCTCTGAGGTCACTTTTGTCTGTGCAGAAGGCATCCTGAAAGCAGCTTAGTTGAAACAGCTTCTTTTTCCTATTTGCGTAGCTAAGGGCTGCATCCCCAAGTGTCCAGATCTTTTGGTTTCAAGACAACCATGTCCGTTTGTATCGGCCAAACGATCTTATCTTCACATGAGATTTGGAAATTTGACACTCATATGTTACTTTTGCTGTAGCTCCAGTGTGTTGCAGGGCTGGATCCTACACCCTTTGAAATCAGAGACAATGTTGCCCGACTTGTCTAAATTATTCCTGCTGTTTTCATTTCTTTGATGCTTGATTTTCTTTATTTAGATAGGTTCTGGTAAAATGATTCACCTCTGTGTAGAAGTATGAATGGCAGATTGAGTGCTTGAAAAGCTTGACTTACAGTGCATTTTAAGGACTTGATTGACTTCTATAATATGATAGCTGGTGAAAGATTATACCTTTTGGAGATGTGTTACCTGAACTTGATCAACATTGCATGGTGGTTTAAATATTATGAAGTGCATTTCCAGCAGATAAGGTCTACAGCGGTCTAAGCAATAATGCTATCCACAATCTAAACAGAATGTGAATATGTGGAGTGGAATGGTTTGTCTTTGCTTCCGAGAACTGCTGCTGAGAACAGAGAAGAATCAAATACAGAATGAGCACAATGTAGTCAGATATTTATATCTTTTTTGAGGCTATGTCAATTGGAGTTAAGTATAACATCCAGAATAATTCACTGTAGTGATGATAAGTGCATTAAATCTCAATGTGCACACCACCAAAATCTCTGGGGTGAGAAGAACAACAGCTTAAGCAAAAATCATAAGCAGCCACCGTCACTGTTCTACACCCAGGGAGATTAAACAAGACTTTGCCACACTTCAGCACAAACAATATCTCAGTTGAAATTTTGTCTTGCAGTAAAGAGACAGAAATGGTTGGCTAGCACAATTGTGTTTGCAAAGTTCTCATTCAGCTCGTGGAGAAAATTTTTGTCAATACCGTTAGAAAGAACATTTTGATGGGTACAGGGCTCATTTGTGTCTTTTGATAGGAAAGTGGGTGTACACATTCCCAGCAGTGCCGTCACTCTCATGTGAAATGAAAGGCTGAGATAGGCATGTGCGTTTCAGAGCTGCAAATTGAGCCTTGTTTGAAGGCGCTTGCAGGCGCCTCTGCAGCGGAGGCATCGCTGTGATTCTGGGATGAGTCGCTTTAGTAACTGATGCTTGTGTGTGTTTCTAAGAGTAGCAAGTGAAAGTGCTTGGGGAAAAAAAAAAAAAAAGCAGAGGCTAAAATATTCATAGTTTACAGAAACATTTGGAATGTTTTAAAACCCGACAGATTTTTTAATGATTATAGTATCTTTCAGCCTGACTGTATAAATGCCTCTTGCCTAGAATTCTTAAATCTTGCTTCATAGAGAGAGCTCATGCATTTTGGGCTCTAGGTAGAAATTAAAGCTGATTTCTGAGAGTTTTACCAAGCAGTGCGTTGTATGGCTTAGCCTCTGTCCACTGATGCATTTGTGTGAGCAATGGGCAGTTTTCAGGTTTTTTTTCCCTGAAGTATTTCTTCAGTGGGTACAATCTTTTCCTTAGATTAACTATGGGAACTAATTCGAGGATCTTTGACTGCACATGAGGCATTTCAGCTGTTTGTTTTCAAAGCAAAAGGTCTTCTGTAGCAAAGGGGGGATGACCCAGAACATTCTCTTCCAGCAGGCACGACCCGAAGTCCCTGCTCTACACCGCATAAATAATTCAGTGTTAGTAGTATCGCTCCATGACCCCTTTTAGCCCTCAGCAGCAGTAACCATTGCACTCATTACCCAAATCCGAGTGCACCAACTGGAAACAGCTCTGCACCGTTTACAGCTAGGGTCTGAACTGCTACCAACCGCTTGCCACGTGGGCAGCCAGAGCCCTCCCTGCTTGCAAGCCAGAGACAGATCGCTTCGTCAAGGCCCCGGGGCAGTGGTGGAAAGCCCAGACGTTCCTCTTGTAGCTGCTGGAAAGCAGGACTGTTATTTATTTATTTATTTATTTATTTATTTATTTATTTATTTATTTATTCCCCCTAGTGAACTAGGTTTGACCCCTCTTAAAAGGCGTCTTCCACCTGTGTGCGTCCCTCATGTGTGTCCAATGATTGCTTTAACTTCTGCAAAGGCAAGGGGCAAAAGCACCTTCTTCTTGTCAGGGAGCTTCACGTTACTCCGTGCCCAGGTCATATTTGTTTCTGCAAAGAGAGCGATTCGTGCACCTCTTTTCATCAACTTCTGCTGTGCCTCGTCTCTGCTGTGAATAACAGTGAGCGTTTTTTTTAATAAATGAGCAGCCTTTTCCCAAGTAGCAGCCCGGTTAAATTGATCTATTCCTTGCCATATTTATTCTGCAGCTCTGAATTTCAACAGAAACCTGAGGCAATGGATCCGTTTGTTCACAGAGCCGGCAAGGCTGAACTATTTTGCTCCCTGAAAATCTTGGAGATTTGCTTTTGCTGCAGGCTGCGTCTCAGCGCAGCACTTGGCCTCTAAGGTTGCTGGAGGAATCACTGGAGAGCAGAGAGTTTCAGGCCTCTTGGCTAATGGTGGAGCTTGTAAAACCACTTATCTCCAGACTTCGCTTTACAAACGAGACCCAGCTGGTGCAGCTCCGCGCTTGGACGTGTGTGTTTCTTGAGCTAAGCAATCACATTTTATGCCTCCCCAGGGCTGTGGGAGAGCGCTAAGAGCACACACCTGGCTGCATGGGCTATACAGAGGATTTTCTGAGACTGTTACTGTTTTCTTTCACTTTGTGATTTTTTTTCCTCCACACTCCTTGTTTTTACTTCACTTCGACTTCTTCATCCAAGACACTCACATGTCTTTCATATGCTCTTTGCCTCCGCTTTGTATTGTGTAATCCTGAGACTTCTGATTTTCTTCTGTAAAGTGCCTCGTTTCTCCCACAGGCAGAGAAAATAGGTCCACAAGTAGATGCCAGACTTGATTAAGCTAAAATAGAAAAAGGTACAGTCTTCTTGCCCCAGAGAAGTTACTCATAAATAGTTTTCTCTTTCAAAGCAACGCTAGACTCTATTCTGGTAACCAGAGCTCCCATCCAGCAAGAAGCCCTGAATCTGGTCTTGCTTTCCAGTGATGATGACCCATTTCCAGAGAGCCAAGTCAAGATGCGATATATATTTCTGGGCATGTACTTGTACAAAACTCTTTTTCCTTTTGTTGTATATACTGTGGTCACCGTTTGGTTTTCTATACTTTCTTTGTTGTCTCTATCTTCTCAAGGATCTAGCTTTGGTGCTGGCGTAGTCTGCCCAGCTGTAGATTTCCCCTGTCTGTATTTGATTTCTCCTTTTCTGTTTCAGAACTTCATGCAGTAAGAGCAGCTACTCTTAGAAACCATACTCCCTTCATCAAATCCTTTCAGTGCCTCTGATTCCCATTTATTTAACATTTTCCTGCTCTCTAATTATCTTTCTCCATTAGTAACACTCCATCACAAGGTGTCAAGGGAACCCTGCCTAGCTCTAAACTTATGTTTCTTTTAGTTGTGCAGTCTCTCATATCCTTAACTACTGGTTGTTCTCTATATCTTGGAGATCAGAAGCATTTTAAAGCTTCTCTTTCACATAAGATCTGAACCTTATCAGGAAAACCAAATTATTTTATTTTTTACTTGCCTTTGCCACCACTCGCATGGGCTGTCTGCATTTCCTTAGATCTTGGTGTGCTATGTAACGTGGTGGTCTCAAACGTCTCATTACCCAGGCAAATGAGCCTGACATTCTTTCACAATAAATATTTTGCTGCAGTTTTAGCCCTTGTCCTCTCTCCTTTATTGCAACCGTGAAGTTTTACCAGAGAAAGTCCGTTTTTCTTTGATAATTGTAAAGCATCTTCATTGTGCCTACAACACAGAATTTGATGCAAACGAGCTATCTTGTGGCAGTGCCTCCTTATGTGTGCACTCACTTATTTTTCAAGGAATACACACACCAAGCTCCCTAATTGCTTTTGTCCATGCACATACATAAACAGAAGCAACAATCGACTGGAAAGCTGCACCAGCAGAGCTCCTACCACAATTTATGCAAACATTTTCCCGACTCCAAAGTCCCAAGCGAGCTCTGCTGTTTTTTTTCCTCCTCTGCCTTAACAAAACCAGTGCTTCATTCTTTTCCAGCACAAGAATATTGTTTCTAGACTTTTCTGGCACCCAGGCTGGATGTGCTGTTGGTTGTACGTTGCTTTGCCGTGTTCCCTTTCTCGCTCCCTTAAGCAAAGGCGGATGGTGACGGGGCAGTAGCTGGTCAGGAGCATGGCCAAAGTGGCCAGGATGCTTTGAGGAAACAGGCTGGAGAGCTCAGCAGGTAGCAGCTCTCTGCCTTGCCATCCCACCTTGTCATCCTTGTCATCCTACCATGCCATGGTGTCCTCCTTGTCATCCTACCTTGCCACGGTGCCATCTGCGCCCTTGATGACCCCGGAGCTCCTGGAGGCATCACCAGCTCTGTGCCACTCGCTGTCCCTAAGCCCATGGCTCTGTTTCTGAGGTAGATCTTTACTGTTGATTGGGGCTACTTTTTGCCCAGAGCAGCGCTCTGCAGACAAATGCCACTTGTCAACCTTTATTTTTACCTTCGGATTACAAAATCTTTACATAACCGCTTTTATTTATTTGCTATTATTTTATTCTCGTTTTGGACCTGATGTGTGATACTCCCAAGTTACCAGCATGATCTGTTGTGAGTTTAGCAGGTGCAATAAATCCCATCTCTCCATCACAGTTATACACAGTTATATTTGGAGATTTATTCCCTATGTACAGAAGAGTTAGATGTGTAAAGCACTTAAGACTCCCTCTATTAAGATGCACATCCTAAGTACTGCTGGCATTTACTATCCTCTACATGCACATTAAAATAAGGAACCTGTCTCAAATGCGGGAACTTTACTTTCCTGTTACTGATTCCATCTCATCTTTTAAGCACAGAATATTTTAGAGTCTCCCAGCAATAGTTGTTTCTTTGCTGATTTATCAAGAATTCCTATAGCTCTTTTGTTTTTAGCTGAAATATCTGCTCTATATGCATGTAAAAAAATGGGTAAGCGTTTTTAAAGGTATTAAGTCTGTATTAGATTTCACCCATAAGAGAGTCAGGAGCAAATCGCACGTCACTTCTCTTTGTTATTATTGATGGGAAGGATCTGGCTTTTAGTGCATAAATAGTTACGCTTTTAATGAAGCTTGCTCTTAAAGCAAGTTATGAGGACATGAGGAGCTTCACAGATAATTATTGCACTTGGTGTGAATATTTTTCAGAAGAAAGCCTTTTTTTCATGTAATATTTATTTTTAAGAAAGAATATTTCCTAATTTATGCAGGATGCAAATGCAAAAAAAATATGCTTCCTTTTTGGAATGGTGCTCTCAAGTTTTCTTTTTTCTTTTTTTTTTTTTAATTTTCTTTTTTAATTTTTTTTGATTTTCTTTTCTTTTTTAAACTCCACAGATGCAGTCACCCAATCCTGTTGCCAAACACATGTCTGCACGTATACATGCACATACATACTCAGGCACATATACTGTCATACCCCACATGGGGCATTTCCAATACTCCTGTCCAGAAAACCCGCTTTTATTTCTTGCCACTGCAGAGCCTGGTTATCTCTTTGGCCAACCTGGGAGCTGGACATCTCTAATACTCCGCACTGACACACTTTCTTGCTCCTTGCTAGACCTTGTTAAATTATCGTAGCTAGTGGAAAGGATCAGGGAAGAGTCTTGGCAGCCCTGTGGTCAGCTCACGCTCTGCAGCAGAAGCAGCTGGGCACTGGTGTTCACAAAGGAAATATTTGGCCCTGCTCTGCAGCATCTCCAGGAGATCCCATAAGGATCTCATGAATTGGGGAGAGCTCTGATTGTGCCGTGTTCAAACAAGCAAGCAGAGGATATAGCTGAAAATAGACAAGTCACTCCAGCTGAGTCCCTGCACTCCCTGAAACAAAATCCACTTTATTGGAGTTGCTTCTATGGGGAAGAGATTGCCTCTCGCAGGAGCTGCTGGCAGCAGGAACCTTCCCCTTTCCCTCTGTATATCGGTTTTCAGTAGTGTTTTTCAGGCACTGCTGTGTAATCAATTAAAACCCAATCATCCTGGTGATAAGATCAAAGTCCCATCTGAAAATGTGGTCCTGGAGGTGATGCCAGAGAGGCAGCAGAGCCTGGGCGAGCTGCTGAAGCATGTGTAGGATGTCTTACTTGCCTTCCCTCTTCCGTTTTACAGATAGCACGGAGGGATAACGTGGGCAAGCAGAGCTCAGCCAGCAGAAACTGCTGTGGAGCAGGAGAGCCTGGGCCCTGCCAAGGGCAGCCTGCAGCTCGCAGCTCCTCTGGAGCCAGATGCCCAATGGAGCCGTGAATAGTGCAGGGTCCTCCTCGGATGGACTTGCCCACTGCCCCAAATCCCTCTCGCGTGGAGATTCCTGTCCCTCGCGGGTGAACTGTCTCCACAGCTGAATGAATCACCTCTCAGTCCTAACTGCCTGGCTCCTGGGAGAGCATAGGGGAGTCTGTAACCTCCTTTTTCTCTTTTTTTTTTCTTTTTTTTTTTAAGTATTTGTAGTGAAATCGTGGCCATGCTGAAGTCAGTTGGAGCTCTGCCACCAGCTCCATCTATGCTGTTAGCAGGCTTTAAGCTCAGCCAGACACTTATCTTTTTTTATTGTGCTCTGCCAGATCCACTTGGACATTCTTCAGTTCTTCCCCAAATTCTTACGGACTTGGAACAGGCAATTCTGCTTTTAAATCCCTACCTGCCCTTTCATGAGGAAGCCAGGGCACCCAGGAGGGTGGTTTACAGACAGCATTGGAATGAAGTTTTGTGTGTGTAGAACCCACACTATTGGAAATAGGCATTTTTTTTTTTTCCATCCAGCCACCAAAGATCTCTCCACACCTGACATTTCCCAGGCCACATCCCAGTCTTTGGCAAGACTTCTACTCTCCTAAAGTGTAGGTTGTGATCCTGTGCATAGCCTTGTTCCTTCCTCTCAGGATCCTGAACTCCAGCACTTCATGGCAACCAAGTCTGTCACAGGGTTTCACATCTCTAACAAATTTCTCATTGTTTTGGGGTGTGAGGTCCATCTGAGCACTTCCCCTTCTTGGCTTCTAGGTCACCAGTGTCAGGAAATTACATCAGTAGACTCAAGGAATCTTTGTGATGGCCTGTGCCATGTTGTATTGCATTTACAGAAGATATCAGGATGATTAAAATCCCCATGATGATGAGGGCTTGCAAAATCATTACTGATTTTACAGCCCCATTGCATAATGGAGCTTTTGTGTCGCCTTCCACATCCCTGTTCTGAGGCTCTGAAATAGGGATACTCTCCACGTATCTGCAAGATTTCCCATTTTGCCTTTTCTCTGCCATATGTTTCTGTTTCCTTGATTGTAGACTGTTCCACTTGCTGTGTCCTATTTTTGTCTTCCATCACTCCTGCCACTGTGCATCTCTTGCCTTACCTTACCTTAAACCTCTTTTCTTCAAAGCAAAGCCTATTGCTTGTGCTTTCGTCTTCAAGTCCTAACCAACACCCAGCCTTGCTACCCTCTCGCCCATACCCAACCCTCTTGGCCCTTTTCATTTCCAACAAGCCTTTATTTTTCATTTTTGAAGAGCTCATAGCTGTTATTTTGCGACATAACTCTGATCCTTGTGCTCATCCTACTATGTTTCTTTCCCCAAAACTCACTTAAGCCACCCCTAATCTAGAGTTACCTGGGAGCCTTCCATGCTGATGTACCTGAGAACAGGACCTAACCTACTGCGCTTTGAGACGTCCTGCTGCTCAGACATCAGGAGTCTGCTCCCACGCTGCTAGTCCAGCATTAGTCTGGAATAGCACTCCTGATGTAAATACATCTATCTTGGATTTATGTGGAAAGGAGCTTTACTGTTCTCACTTAAATGACATTAATGAAAAAGCGGTCATAAATCATTATCTCAGGGTATGATTGCACAGTTACTCATCTCTGGCTTCTCTTTCCTCTGGCACAGGTAACTTGTTCCACTCAATGAGGTTTATTTTTCCAAGATAAGGGATGTTTGGCACAGAAGGACTTTTGAGGGTCCCCTAGCCTTGTCCCATGGCCCTTGTGTAGGTAAACAGGATGCTGTTGACATCAGTGACACCAGTTGTCAGTGACACTAGTGACAGTTGTACCCAAATAGCTGCACACACTAGACCAAAATATTTATGATATCTCTGTCACTCTGCTTGAAACTTTTAGTGGACAGTTAAACATCTGTGCCCAAGTGACTTAGACCAGGTCCTTCCTCAGTTGAAAGTGATGGATGTTCCATCATTGCTGGTCTCAGCCCACTGTGTTTTATGGAAATAAACTTGATCACACACAGCAATGTGAATTAAGAAGCCATGAACCAGCAGGCTCCAAGTCTGACTTTCTCTTCCACCTACAATAGTATTCTTGAAGTGAACATTCAGGGCAGACAGTTTGGTACATTTAGGACATAGAAAGATCACCCCTCAACGTTGTTCAACCCATACCATTTTAGATGCATACTCTCATGATTTACGTCAGCCTTAGACAGTTTTGTTCAGTTTATCTGCTGTAGAGATAAATGCAGCAGTAGAATGAAAGACTATGACTTTCTTGAACATTGCTTGTGATTTTGTCCGTTCTTACGAGAGTAACAGTCTTCTCCCTTCCATGCATCTCTCACCTGATTAGAAATTATCTCCATGTTATATTGTGACCAACAACTACATCAGGAGTAGCTCTAGTTACTGTTCTTTCAGGATGAGAAATAAGTAAGGGGTTACATTAGAAAGTTTTTTCTTTCTTAGCTTAGATTTTATTTGTGATGGTCACAAGGTCTAGTGAATTCAGATCCTGGCTGTAACAAAGGACCAACAAGGCATAGCTTTATCAGAAATTGTTCACAGATTGCAGTATATTCTAAACACATGTTTTAGCGTTCACAATAGGCAACAAGCCCCAGGGGTTTGGCTCGGGTGGAAAATGGCAGAAAGGATGAGACATTTCTCACGGGTTCTGGTACCTTCAGAGCACACTCACTTTTAATTACCTCAATTGTTTTTAGCAAGTAAAGACAAGTTGTCCATCCAGGAGGTAAGGAAGCCATAGTCTTAGATTATATAAAAGGTCATACAGAGAAAAATAACAGTAGAGAACAGATGAAAGTATCAGGAGAAACAAGATGACCTAAAATATGTGGTGGCTCAGAATCATAGCAGAACTTAGGGTGGAAGGAATCTCTGGGTTCTTCTGGGTTCTTCTGGGAAGGGTTCTTCTGGGTTCTCTAGTGCTTGATGAGGCCATTGAGGGTCTTGTCCATTTATGATGGGTAATGGAGGTAATGATGAAAATCCATCAACCTTATTGAGTCCCTGTTTCAGAGTTTTGCCACTCCCCCTGTTATTTATTTTCTTTTTCTTCTTTTTCTTTTCTTTTTTTTTTCCCCTTTATAGCCCAGTGGAATTTCCCTGTTGCAACCTGTTACAATTTCCTATATCCTTTTGTTGTGCATCTCCAAGAACAGACTGTCTCTATTTTCTTTGTAGCTCCACGTTATTTAGTGAGAGAATACAAATAGACCTTCTTTTAGCCTCCTCTTCTTCAGGCCCTAAAAAATTCAGCTCCTGGAGCATTTAGTCTCATCACCATTCCACCAGTATCTCCCAATACAGATACTTTTTTATTTTTTATTTTTTAAACTTCTTGCACTGTCCCTATGCACCTTATCCTACACAGCCCCTTCTGAATTTATACCAACCCCTGTCCTGACCTTTCCTGTCCAGCTAGCTCTACTCTATTAAACTAAGTGGTAAATGGTGTTTTAGTGTTATCCACACAGTCTTATCCCTGTGTAATTTGAGTAATTGCACTCTTGACACTAGAATTGTCTTCTACAAGTGTTCAGAACGATCCCAAGCCACCAAGGACTAGTAAATAATAATCCTAATACAATCTCTGTGATTGAAAAATGACTCTTAGTGGTTCTGTACTGCAGATATCATTAAATGGTCATCAGATGCTTAATATATCTTGAAGACATGTACTAAAGGCTCAGTTCTGCCAACCTGCTGTCTTTAGAAAATGTGTTGTCTCCAATGGGATGTACTGGATGTTGGTGCCAAATAGATAGACCTGGTTTAACTCCAATATTCTTTGCATCAAGATCTGTAGTGCAGTGGGGAGGTATTTGCCTAGAAAAGTCTTCAAGATTGATGGTGCTGAATGAATCCTCTCTTCAGGAAGGAGCTGCACAGTTGTACAGGGCAGGGACCTCAGTCCCTGACTTCTGTTTCTTGTCCTGACACTCTCTGTATAAACCTGGTCAAGGGCAGGAAATCCCTAATGTCCTGAAATACGGTGACCAGTTTGTGATCACCAGTTTGTGACTGTAAAAGATGGTAAGCACTTATATTTATATATCAAGCAGTAGAAGTTCTTTTTTTTGGGGGGGAATAGAAAATATTATATCCACTCTTTCAGTGAGTAATAATAGGAGCAAATAGAAGGAACCCCTGCATTAAGTACCTGTCTGTTATTACTGCCACCTTCACCTCGCTCTGCACATACTTTAGCACAAGAAAAATTTGTGCTGTCGCGTCTCTGAATGTGACAATCTCTTGCTCCATCTGTTAGTATGCGTGCACTTATACACATCATATAACGGGTTATAGCCTCTATGGCTGCTCTCTCTACAAATAATAAATAATCCAATAGTGTTTAGAGCATTTTTATTCTGTACAGGGCAGTTGAGAACTAATGTAATTCTCTACTGGAGCCTCTGAGATCTTAAAAGAGTTTCTTTTGTAGAGCACATTAGTGTTGCAATTCATTATGCACAAGAACAGCGGTCTGTAGAGGAAATGATTTAGAAAACAGAAGGCACTCCAGCCCCAAACTATTTCTCATGTAAAAGACCAAAAATATGGTATTTAAAGAATGCTAGTAGATATGAGCAATATCAGAATCTTTCTCATCAATATGTAATGAAGGAATTTCTCCTTCTTACATCTTTCTTAGTACCTGAGGTGACATTAGGTGTATTCCCTCTACCAAGAGAAAATAACCTTTCAAACTGTATCATCCTTAAAATGCCTCTGTTGCTTATAATCCACACAGCTCACTCTCTTGCTCTGTTCCTATGGCTTAAGATATAGCTTGTGGCTGCACTGAAAGCTTCAGTGTGTTTCACGCTATAATTGCTCCACTGTTCATGATATTTGCAGAGGAAAAAACACTTTGAGGCTCCACTCATCCAAGGGGAAAACACAGGCTCCAAGTGAATACTGTGACATTTCTTTTTCTTGGGCAATGGTAGTGAGGCCTCAGTGCCATTAAATAAGTCCCTAATGGACAAAAAGCTAAAGATAGGCTGTGATAGCATTAAGCCGTGACAACTGGTTTAGTCATTTTCTTATGGATTACTGGTTCTCCTTTGAGAGACCCACTGCCATCACTGGTTTTTGAACTCCTTGCACAAATAGTTGGGATCTAAGGGTGTAGGGACTGGACTGCCCTTCTCACCAGATTCAGTGTTACCCAACCAACTCGATTTGGGCAGTATAGGGTAGTGAAACCTTTCCAAGCCTATGCAGCAGACACACACATACACAGAAACTGAGCTTTTAAGCCATAGTTGTTGTTGTTGTTATTGTTGCTTTTTATGTTTATGGCACTGATAGATTCATAAAGTGACCGTAGAAGTGAAAATGCTGACTGTCGTGCTGGCTGCTTTGTGTAAACGTGCCTTTTCCTCCATTCCTCTCTCCCTCCAGGGCTCTGGCTGACATCTTAAGGCAGCAGGGACCAATCCCAATAGCACACTGTGAAAGAGAGACTATCTCGGCCATAGATACCTCCCCCAAAGAAAACACCCCAGTCAGGACATCTTCCAAAAACCATTACACCCCTGTGCGCACCTCCAAAAGCAACCCAGGTAAGTGCTGCATTCCTGTTCTGTCTCTTCACGGGCTATTGCTTGCTAGAAGTCAGTAGAATATCACCCTAGTGGATTTTGAGATCTCAAATTAGGATAGTATATGGCTTTAAAAGGTGACCAAATTGAGCAGATGCAGGTATCTGTGGTGAGGATTCTTTAAAAGTTTTTGCTGGACAGAGTGGCTGTTCTCTGTAGGCATTTTAAAAATTCAGCATCAAGGAGGTATATCAGCTTGTACCAAAATGCTCAGAATACGGTGTATTTCCAACCAAATACACATGCCAGCAAAACTGGAGTCTCTGCACAGAGCAGCTGAGAAGGAAGAAATTCTCTTAACTGAGCTAAATTCAAGGTAAATTATATATATTTTATATTTATATAAATATAAATTATATATATACCTTCAGGGAATTTATAGAATTCAGGTAAATTATACAAAGGTGCCAAGAGGAACGTATGGAGGATGACCTGGATGGTATCCTAAGAGCTCAAGGAAACTCAACCGGGATCCTTTTGGGAGTATTCATCTGGGAACTGGACACCCACGTTGTCTTCATTTGATTGCTCCTTGCCTTGATTTCCCTAGTTCCCTAAGGAGGGCAGCCTCTTCGATAAAGACGTTATTCCGATATCTTCACTGTTTTATATGTAGATAATTATAAAAACAACATCTTGACGGTGCTGGCCATCTTCATTAAGTGGGATGTGGTGGATTTCCCATGGCCTGCTGTCTTTCAGTCTCAACTGCATGTATGTCTCAAAGACGTGCCCTCATTCAGTCACAAACTATTCAGCTCCGAGAAGTTCCTGGGTGGCATTTCCTGGCCTCTGTTACCCGGAGGTCAGAGCAGACTTGGCTAATGGCCCCTTCTAGGGAACCTTCTGAAGGAAACTAATGGGAGCTCCGACTGCTTCACAACCCGCGGGACTGGATGTGCTCTGTTCTTTGTGGAAAGGGCCCGTGACCGAGGGAAGTGACAGTCTGATTTTCTTTGTCCAGTTGAGGTGGCTGTTGGAAGGGGTTTAGTGCTCTGTGTATAACCCTATGGAGTCAGGATCGTGTGGCCAGAATGTTCTTTTGCTTCTGGGAATGGAAAAAAAAAAATCCCTGAAAAGCTGAAGGGATCTTTTTTGTTGTGTTCTGTTTTTCATCGTTAAGAGGACAGTGAGCCCCTGATTTTATATGTCAGAGAATTATACCTGGGCGTATTCTGGCCTGGAGGATGATATGTGAGTTGAATTAGTGAGAAGAGAAAGGTCTTTTTCATCTCTAGGGCTTGAAACTGGCCCATGAGGGGTTCTGTGGCTCTGCCTCATGATAACAACACAAGAAATAAGGGTTTATCCCAGTGGATAGGAACAGGCATATCAGAGAGCACATCTACCATAAGCCTTAGTAGGAGAGAAACCTTCTGAGGATGTCCTGTCACCCTCTTGGCTCCAACCAGGCCTAAGTGAGGGCAGGAAAAGTCCAAATGAAGATGCAGGAGAAATTTCTTGCTGGCAACAGCCAAAGAGACCAGCTGGATATAGGAAGCCAGAATTAATTGTCATATTAGGCACTGTCAAGGATGGAAAACAACAAGTGGGAAGGTTTGCGAGGGAAATAGATGATTTCAGTGTTATCTTCTGGTGCCTGTCAGTAGCTGATGGATGCTTTCATGACTCACTATAAAATCAGAGGAGGTACCACAGAATGCAAGGCCATGAGCACAGGTATGAGTGGGGTGGTAGTGCGAACGGCTGCACAGCACAGCGAGAGCATCCTGGAAGGAATCTGCTTGGTCCTCGCAGAAGACTGGGATAGGAGATAGCCAAGGCAAAGACATGGCTGGAAAGATCAAGACATAGTGTTAAAGGTCAATTCAGCCTCTGTTTGCTTGCAGGATAGAGCAAGGGCAGCAGGAACATCTAAGGGGAAATATCCACAAACCCAGATAGAGGAGAAGAGGTTTCACCTCCTGTACAGCCCTCAGAGCCTTCTGCGTTCCGTAGGTGGTTGCAGAGGTTATTGATCACTTCTGCTTTGGGGAAGCCAGTTGGACACCACACAGGAGCCCTTGCCAAAGCTGGGAAGAGAAGACTTGTAACTTGCCCAAAAGAACTTGTTCCTGGCTCAGTGGTGTCCGTTATTAACATGTCCTTATATATCATATAAGATAGAAAGCTAATCACTTATCATATATCATGATCCACTAAAAAGCTACCGAGATAATGCTTGTTACATGATTTGATGTGCAGAGTATTGCAGTGCTCCATCATAACCAAATCAGTTGCTCAACTAGTCCTCAGGTTACTGTAGTACACAAGATATTATGAATAAACATCAAAAACTTCTAGGTTAGGAAGGAAATGCACACTGGACAACAAGACAGGGATAAACAATGTAAAACTAGAATAAATTTGGAGGGTAACAGAAAGAATGAGGACTTACCATCTGTACCTTCACTTTGGGAAGAAAAAAAGTAGAAAGAGGGAAAGCTGGGGGAAGAAAAATGGACCCAGTAGTAGAAGGATCCAGGCAAAACACTGCTTACTAGTGCTGCAAATTTGCTTAGAAAGATCCACACATGCAGAGTTTTGCAGTGGATGTGAAGCATCAGCCCCGCTGGCTGCAGTTTGGCTTAGGACTCCAAAACATTAAAGGTTAAGCAACCAGACAGGACCATAGTTGTTATGAATAGGCTAAGACTGAATTTTATATTTGTTTGACTTCCAACTTTTGTTTCCAAACTTATAACAAGAAGGGAGATCTTAAGTCTTGTTAAATAAACCATGACTTCATTTTTCCATTAAGCTTGCCCGGTGTCAGTGAGCAGACCGATTGTGGGTGACAATGACAAATTGAGGTGGCCAGTGTGTGAGGCAGCAGAGTGCAGATGAAGCAGCACGCACAGGCAGTGCTGTGGGCATGCCCTGCAGCAAACAGCTTATGGGGCGGTAGCTGGTGGGTGCTGATGCAAGGATGGGAGGAACTCCACTTCTCACGCAAAAACTGGTTCTCTTCTTGCAAGCACACAGACAATCCTCAAATAGCTATAGAAAGAGATGCCAGGATGGAAACATAAAGTTGCATATTGTAGTTTTGCACCAAATGATGGGCACTATCTCCAGATGTTGCAGATGCCTGTAAGGTAGACACTGAGGAAGAGTCCTCAGTGTGTTCTCCTGGCCATGTCACAGCAGATGGTTTTAAAGCGCTCAAAAACTCTGCAGCTAGATGTAAGGACCTGTCATTAGGTTTAGACTGTACTTCTCTGTTGAGCCTATGTTGAACTCTGAGACAGAAGAACCCAGGATTAGCTAGATCTTCTGGAAAGAGAAGTAGGTCTTTCTGACCTAGACATAGGAACAACTGTCATTCTCCAAATAAAGTAGCAGGTTTTCAAGAAAGGTTCAGCCTTCTGTGTTACAACTGCACCATTCCCCAGGTGGTGTGGAAATGGCTATTTGTCAGAAGCAGAATATATTTCCCACGCTGAATTCTCCAGGTTTTAGGGTTCCCACGTGTTTCAAGGACATTCCTCCAGAGATTATCACCACTTCTGCTTTTCCTGTGAGCATCAAGTTCATGGCCTTTTGGGATGGTTGAAGTCTTCACCTCGCTTCTCTCCATGTCAGAGCTGTTCATTGCTTTTATACAGTGCTGCTGGCTTGATGGTGGTAGGTTCTTTGCAGATGAGAAGAGTTGAAAGCTGCGCCTCCAGATTGCTTGGGTCAAAGCATCCCTCTCCAATTGTGCACCATCTAATTAGTATGAGCAATAGCACTCTTTGTAAACAGGAAAGTTCCTCCAGCCCACACAAACCTCCAGTTATTTCACTGTTTGCTATTGTGAGTTACACGTGAAATACGATGAATGTGAGCTTATAGCAAATCTATCTCACCTAGCTATGCACTGGCATTTTTAATGTCTCCGTCCCAGTGGCGCCTTTAGGTGTATTAGAAAGGAGACCTGCAACATTTCTTAATTCTCAAATTGCCTCATTAATAGAGTACACCGATTTTGGTCTGAAACAAGCACTAGACAAGAACTGACCTGTGTGACTGGCTGGTTTTGCACCTGTATTAGGCTTAGAATTACCTGCAGGTGTGAAATGTGTAGGGCAGAAGTACCTGCAGATGTGAAGTCCCAACAGGTGTGCTGACAGGATTACTACTTTGAAGGCAGTGAACCACACCAGCTGCAGTGCTGATTGGCCTGGTAGAACTGGGGAAGGCTTCTAACAAGCCTTTTAAATGGGGGCTGTTCCAGAGATATAGATATTCAAAGTACTGTTTTCAGCAGTATCTTCTACCCAGGGGTATATTCTGAGCTTGTTCTGAATGTGGAAAAAATGCAGGAGCTACCTTTAATCCTCATGGAAACTGTAGCTAACATATCTAGCCAAACACAGAGCAGCATGGAGAGCACTTCCATCCTAAACATTACAGAGAGGAGGAAATGGTTGCTGTTTGCAGCATGCAAACTAATCCTTTTGTAAAGACCAACGTAAGCCCAGGCAGATCTTCAGATCTCCTCCATGCTCTATATGTCTTCTCACTCTCTGTCTTTCTCTCTTTCACATTTCTCCCAAATCTCAAGCTAGTCTCCGCTTTGAATTTCTTCCTTTATCCTCTCAGTGAATTCTCTAGCTTCTCCCTCCAAATCCCCAGTAACTATTTGAATTAATTTACCAAAGATCAGTGTAGGAATGAATGCCGAAAGTGTTTGGCTTCCCTGCCGTTTCACAGTTTGTGTTGCCATTTACAGCTGTGCAGGGGAATACAAAGCAGGTGTAAAAAGATGCCCCTAGTCCCTGCTGTTATGTTTACAGACCCTCTGCTCCACTGTAAGAAACTAGTTAAGGTGCAGGAGTGTGAAGACCTAGGCACATGGCTTGGAAAACATCCAGAAAATTCTGGGACCAAAATTGTTCTTTTTGCCATACTCCTATCCACGCTCACTGAGTTTTGAAAAGAAAGAAACAGCTTCAACTTTGAAACCTATAGTTTATGTACAAGATAAGGTGATTTTTAGACCATTCCGCCTGCTCTTTCTTCCAAGTGCATCCTTATTACAATAATTCTCAATACTTCAACCACCTTTTGCATCTATGCAAACGCCTTTTGCACCTAACCCAGATGCTTTAATGTTTTTTGTGGCCAGCTAGGGGGAAACAAACTTTTTAACTTTAACTTTACTTTACTTTTACTTTACTTTAACTTTTTTTTTACTTAACTTTAACTCTTTTTTATCAGAACATTTCAAAGGTAAGAGTTACTTGGCTTACAAGCATCCAGGAAAACTCCTTTAGTCCAGTCCTGAAAGAGCAGGGAAACTTCCCCCTGGATCTTCACAGAGGCGTAGACATGACCATCCTCAACCCTGGATCATAACAGCACTCAAGAGCTTCTGAAGCTGTTAGAAAGCAAATTCTTTGTCCGCAGTATTTGTAGTCCAAAGAACACAGAAGATGGTCTGGGTTGAAAAGTCATGTGAATGAGGTACAGCATTATCTCCTGTTATCTCCATTCCCTGGACTTCAAATAGACTTTTTTTTTTTTTACTATTAAATACTTCTTTGCTTATCTCTTCTTAGTGTGCATCCTCCCTCCCTATGCTTTTGCAAGAGCTTAGGACTTCATGCTGTGGAGATTCTCAGCAGTGAGCAGCGTAAGGTTTCACCACACACTGCCCACAAATACGGGCAAAACAGAGATCTCTCCCTAGGCAAGCAGCTCCCTCCTGCCCTCAGTAAGGCTGTGCCTGCATCTACATCTGCTTCTAGATATTGCAGAATCCCAGAATGGTTGAGGTTGGAAGGGACCTCTAGAGATCATCCAGTCCAAGCCCCTCTGCTCAAGCAGGGACACCCAGGGCATGTTGCACAGGGTGGCATCCAGGCGAGTTTTGATATTGATTTATTCCAGTCTCCTGAGTGTTTTCCTGAGCTGTAAAGTTTTAGGGTAATCTGTTAAGAAGAGCCTTTGGGAAAACTATGCCCAACTAACAAGACCCAGGAGATAACAAAATATCCTCACTGCAAATATATAATTTTTTTTTCCGTGAACTTACAGGCAAATAAGAAGCAACAATATTTATAACAGATTTTTTTTTCTTTTTATGACCAAATATCTCCTATGAATAATGTCAGGGCTTCACATATCAAAAGACCAAATAAATGAGAAAATTTATACAAGCATACACACACATGTGGATAAAGTTTATACTGTTGAAAAGAGAAAACAAAACCTCAGTAGATGGCAAACATGTATATATGCATATGTGTAATGTGAAGATAATCAAATCAGCCACATAACTACAGCAGAGTAGCAGAGCAATATCCAGAGCTGCGGGATAAATCAGACCACTGGTAGAAGTGTTTTGGGGGAATTTAGCATTCATTCAACAGAACGCAGTCCCAGAGCCACAAGGCCAGGCACGATGGTGCTTATCATCCACAGTGATATCTAGAAACTGTAGGTTACTATGGTAACTGATTTTTTCTTTTTTTTTTTTTCTTTTTTTTTTTTTTGAGAGTAATATGAGTTGTGAGCAGGAGGGAGGATTAAGCATCTAAATTCATTTTGAAACAAAGCCTCACGGTGAAACTCTGCCTACCGAAAAGAGTACAAGAAAACACATGGAGAATATGGAAATTAATTGAATCGGGCTTTTCTGGCACCATGCTCCAGTGGAGAAGAGGCGTTAATATGGAAAGAGTGTCTGAAAGTCTCACGCAGGCATGTGATCAGCCCGGGCCCCCACATATTGCAAGGGACAGAGTGACTGTGGGCATGTGTCTGAAACACTGAGTAATGCTGCAGATCATGCCGTGTGCTGCTTGCTCCCTTGCTGCTGGGTGCTACCTGGTTGGTGCACACACAAAGGAGTGGGACCACCTCTTTCTCCTAACTGGCCTTGGTTTTGCAGGATTAAGAGCAAGTTCCTGAATTCCTGAATTTTGCAGGATTAAGAACACATTCCTGAGCTGAGTGGAACGGATAGAGGAATGTCATAATGCTGAGCAGTAACAGCAAGGAGTTTCTGGAGGATGGAGACAATCATAGTGTTGCATGTGGGAAGTCTAGCTTGACATACCAGGAGGCTTCTCCCAGTTCCTACATCATTGGACTGGACTGGGAGTGGCCAAGGAGCACCTTGTGCAAACCATGCAGAAGCAGAGGTGAAGAACAGTTATGGACCCTGACACCTAAGGGAAGGGCAAAGGGGGAATGTGAGTCCCTGTCCTCATCCCTAGTTGTCATATTCAGTTCATGAAGATGTCATCTAGCATACGAATAACAGCAGGAATGTAGTAAGGAGTTGAGCTGAAATATGGGGAAAGAGTCTATGGGCTCAGTCTATTCCAGCCATAATGCATTTATAATCAGTAAGCTGGGCTTTATGTGACCCATGGCCTTCGGTAAGAGTTACCTATGAGCAAGCATGTGAAGGAAGCTGTGCTTAGATTATCTAGGAATTTGGTATCCAACAAGGATTAAATGTCCAAACTGCATACTCCTTGACCTGAGGTTGACTGAATCACTGGCTGAATTTCAGGCCGCTATGTCTGGAATTTTCCAGGATTCAATTTTGGCATGATGGCAGTATTTGGCTTAAAGTTAGAATATTTGATTTTTGTGCTTCTCAGGTCTTTCCATGGCTGGAAGCAAGCTAAACCAGTTGTCTAACAAGCTGTTTTGCCCCATCAGGCAGCACTACTGGTCACTGCATAAGGGTGGAATCTTTTCTGTAGAGGATTCTCTTCTCCCAGTCCACCTGCATGTGCTTTGCTAGATCCAATATTCTTTGTAAAATGCAGTTGATCTTCAGGCAAAAGGCAGAAACAAAAAATGTTTTCTTCCATTAATCAGAGCAGCTTACAGAAAACATCAATTTAAAATGTTAAAGGCAACTTGCAAATTGTATTGACAGCAATTAAACTGGCCTCCAGAAAGTCATGCAACTAGTTGCTTTTGACACTAGGAGGAATGAAATCTTTATAAGCATTTTCTGTGTTTTGAGCTTCCCCTGATTTCGTAGCTATCGACCCTGTTACAGTTTGTAGAAATGTAAACAGAGGTGGGGAGTGGGAAGCAATAATCCAGTTAAGAACATGGCATAGTTTACACACTTTCATTCCCCTCCTATTTGACTCCTACCCATCTTTTGCAGCTCAATCTATGCTTTGTTTTCATTACTTTCAAGTTCCTTTCTCTTTTTCCCTAGTGTCCTTATTGGCTTGAACATTATGCAGAAACGTGCTATAAAAAGGGGTCAGCACCTTATCCCTGGCATTGTCTCTGGCCAGAGACCATAAAACCCACCCCAAACCAGTAGTGATACCCTCCATGAGGAGCAGGGGTGCTGGCTCTACAAAGTCACAGTGACTCGTGCAACCTTGCCGTGGAAATCTGCCTACCCAGCTCACAGCGCTGTGAGTGTAAAAGTCATACTGAGGAAATCACGAGTAATTTTTTTGTAAATGGCTCTTTAAGATAATATTGAATGGGTCATCTGGCATCCAGTAGTGTAGATTTCAGAGACCTTGCAAGACTGGTTAGAGAGAGTGAGAATATTTCCAGCAGGAGATGTCGCTCAATTTTATTATTGGCACAGTACCTGTTCCTTCTGGCATAGCAGCCTTGCACATGCAGCGTGAGAATTTAGAGCATCTTGCCTCACTTCCTCTTCTCTGATTCATCTCCGTTATCCTCGAACCGTCTTACTTGTTGCAGGTATCTGAAAGGACTCCCATGTGGCTATTTACTAAGTGAGCATATCTGAATGGGAACCATCTCGTCCAACCACAAAAGGACAAATCTAATTGCTTTTTCTGTTTGATTTAAAATATTTGAGGAGAAAGGAAAAGGGAGAACATCCGTCACAATCTTATTTAGAATCAGAGAAGTTAATGGAAAAATTCTTTTGACTCTCCCGGGCTTCCAACAAGTCGGTGCTGCGATATTAGCAAGTAATGTAATTCATATCTCATCAAATCCTTCTCAAAAAAAAAATTATTTCTAATGTATGTGGATGGTGTTTTGCCTGTCTCTCCCAAAATCTGTCCCTGGTTTGTCAGCAGTGCCAACACCTCTATCTTGCAGTGTCAAATCACTTCTGTGGATAACTGTTACTCTCTAAACAAACCCCACAGAAAATGCTCATTTGCTGCCAGTCACAGATCAGCGCCCCAGTGCTCGGAACGATCCCACTGAAAGGCAGCGGGAGCAATATTAATTCACACAGACCTGGGGCTTTTTACCCATTGAACTCAAGCTGCAGTAACGCAGCCTCTGTGGCACATTATTTCATTTCACTTCTATCCTCCCTGGATCCGCAGCGTTTCCTGCCTAGGAAGCACTTCTCAGCCAGCACCACCCGCTGCGTGCAGTTCATGCTGTTTACACCATACTGGCCAGAGGGATCTGAACACCAGGCTAGTCCTGAGGCTAATTGCCAGATCCCTATGTGCAAGCAAGCAGCAAGCTGTCCTGTGGCACTTCCAAGAAGGATCTCTGGGGATTCCTGAAAGCAGTTGGTCCTTATGATAGCTGGAGGATGCAAGGAAGATGCTGAGATGTGTCCATGCTAGGTGTAATATTGAGCACGCAGGGCTATCTGAGATCCCAGGCAGGGAGTGTGGTGTCAAGGCTTTTCTGCTTGTTAGAACACGTGTTTCTATCAAGACATAGTTAAATCTTAACTCGAGTCAGTGAGCAAGAAGCTGGGAGTGGTGGTGAGGGCAGCAGCAGAGACCATTAATAGGCAGGCTGCAGCCCACAAGTTCCAACCACTTGTCTCTGAGGCATCCCACAGCTGCCTTCAGGCTAGACATGGATAATCTTTGAGGTTATCATGCTAAGTTTCCATGCCTACTGTTGCTGTCATCACTGACGAATGGCATCGTGTCGCTGCCTGACACTAGGAGAAGCACTCAGCATGTGTAGTTCGCTCATTCTGCCTCTTCTGAAACCAGTGGCTGTATGTGGGTCTTACTCTTTGAAACAGCATGAAAGGCACAGGGACAACCACAGAGGACTTCAAGCATGACCTGGCTGGAGAAGTTTAGATGGGAGTGGAGCACTCTCTGCCAGATCTACCTTCTCGTCCTTCCGTTTTGTCCTCAGCTCCTCTGTTGTGACAGACAGCAGCACTAGAAGATGGGTTAATGTCATCCAGGTTCTCCACTTGCCTAGGGTCATTCTAACTATGCTTCTCTGCCAAATAATTTGAACAGATAAAGAATAAAGGTTTACTGTTCTCCTGATTTATGGATGGGACAATTTTACTGAGGGCATAGACACATTGCCATGAGTTGTGATGCCATCTGACATGCAAGAGAGTGACTGCATAGCATGATGGCTGTCAGTAAAGATGGAGTGTATTAGATCAGCACAGCAGAAGTCTCCCAGCCCCTTGCCCTCAAACACTGCTGGGCATCTGCTCACCTTGCCTATGTGACCTCACCACAGAATATGCCCAGGAGAGCTAACATGTTATTCAACCCACTGCCACAGAGCAGTCAGGAAACTATAATCCTTCCATTACCAAGGCATAATGCTTCTCAGGAGAAGAAGAGTGGAGATGTGGTCTCAGAGTCTTGTATTGCTCTGGGAAGAGTTCTCCACATAGTAAATTCCAAATAGTTTTCCTTATTTCTAAATTGCCATACAGAGAGCAAAGCTTGCCCTCTGCTTTTGATGTGCTATAGACCCACTAAGATAGTAAAGCACCTCAGCATGCTTTGCACTGTCTGAGGCAAAGGGACAATTATAGTTTCTGGAGAAAATTGGGGGAGATATATCTTACATGATACAACCAAGAGCTTTGATTTCGTTTGATAGTTATAGCACCAAGAATTTAGGACATTCCAGATATTCCATGATTCAAATTCTGAGCTCTTTAATCTTTTTTTTTTTCCTTCTGAAATTAGTAAGTTACACCTATATTCAAGTTAGAGACTATTTAGAAGGTCTGCATTATGCAACTAATCCCCAGTCCCAGGCAGTGTAACCTCTTGTGAGACTTCCAGCTGATGGAAAAAATGTGTCAATTGTTGCGTCCAGGAATAACTGGGCTTTTCTATTAGCAGTGGTATTATTTCTCCTATCTGGAGGTGGGAGTTAAAATCTCCCATGATGACGCATTTCTCAGTGGTATATGACTGAGAACATTACAAAGACTTCTATTGAAACCCGTGTCCCACTGTGCAGGGTCCCAGTTCTACAGTAACCTCCTTTTTATCATCTCTCTGCACTTTGCTCTTTTCCTTTCTTTGAGTAGATTTTGTTTATTTTGGGTTGTCATATTTTATTGATTTGAGCAGATTTTGTTTTATCCAAGTTCTTATTCTGAATTCTTCCTCCCCATTTAGCACCACAAGTGCTGCTTACCCCCTTCTTTCTGCCTCCCAAGAACATCCTACAACTTCTTGCACTTGATTTCCCAGTTGTGCTACTGCTGCAAACTCTCTGGTGTCCCCGCAATGTCTATTTTCACATCACACACAGGGTCCTACACAGAGTACTACATTTCATTTTAGCCCCAGCTTTGGCAGAACCATTTGTGTCAGTCGCTTCTGACCGCTTTTCAGCCCTGGCATACTGCTGGTAGTGCTTATTTAGCCAATCTTCTTCAACAGGCCTCTAAATCTCCCTGTTTTCATCTCCATCTTCATTCTACAGCTCACTATTATTTCCTTATGTGCTATTGTCTCAGCACTTGGGTTTCTCTGTATCTAGATGTATTTTAGATGGGTCCAGTGTGAAAAACAAGCATTTTGCACAGGAGATCAAAGCCATGATCCCATGGAGTGAATGCCCTTGTCTTCAAATGCCAAGTCGAGGATCAATATGACTAGATAACAAAGAATCTAAATGTCTGAGGCAGGACAAATCTGGAGTGAGTCCCCTTCCACCACAGCATGGTTGATCTGGTGAAGTGTTCAACCAGGAAAATGATCAAGGATCTTTACACCATCAGGTTCTCTTCCCTCAAGTTCTCATCCTGCTCTGTAGGAGAATCTACAGGAGAATCTTGCTATGTCTGGTTCTCCTGTGCCTGAACTTCTCCAGTATTGATGAGTTCAAAGCACTTACCAGGCCTTGGCTATCATGGAGATCCCATGGTAGGCTCGGTAAGGCTGGTTTCTGCACCAAGGTGCAAATATTCCTCTTTAAACTCCTGTTCTCACCTCTTTACGGTTACACACCACACACATACTCCCATGGGCCCCAACTTACAGACATGTGCAAGGTTTCAGACACCAGCTGCTCAGTCACTCAGACTGCAGATTTAATTCTGCTTGCACATATGTGGTCCAAGAATTGTATTGAGTTGCAGGGTGTCACTAGTGAACACTGGTTTAACATAATTGCTAGAATGGTACTTGGTGGAGCTAATGAAATATTTACTTTTGAGCAGCTGTAAGATCATTAATGTTTCACTGTCTGCTGCTAGCTGGCCCTTTCCTGATTTACGATCTTGAATTGTTTATGAGGTTAATTGCACTGTCCTTCATAAATCAGGCACTTAGGCTTTTCTGGGGCACTTTCAATTAGCAAAAGATAATCCTTTGCTCTGCTGGTGATGGTACCTATGGCCAGAAACCAAGAAATGGAGGCAAGTACAGTGACCAAGGTCCCGTGAGCCATCCCAGGTTCCCCCATCTCATTCCAGAGTGAGTGCTGGGGTTTCTAATGAGACTCAGAGCAGAGTGGCACTGGTATGACACTGTGCTCACACCTTCAGCCTCGCCACATTCAAAGAGCAGCTCAGTTGATGCTATAACTGATATCCTTGCACTTGTGGTACTGTATGGTGTGCGAGCAGCTGAGGAAGAGAGACTGCCTTAGCTCCAGGGTCAGCAGGAGGTAGACCATATGGGAACTCCAGTCATTCCTATGGCCTTCCTTTGGAGAACGTGGCCTCCCACAGGGAGATCTAGAGGTAGGATGGGAAAGGAGGGTAGTTCTTCCTTTGAAGATGTGCTTCTACTTTCCTGTAATCCATTGATATGTAATCAATTTTGCCTTGACAATATTTTCTAATAAAACCTTTTATTTATGTAATAATGCCAATTTGAGTAATGAAAGCTATGCTTACATTCACTGTGAGTTACTGGAGCCATACTGTCATATTTAGGAGGATCTAAAGGTATAAGTAAGGTGCAATTTGCCAGCCGAGTTTACTAGAAAACAGTGGCAATGTGTATTTTCACAATCTGAGAGCACTGTAGGCTAATAAACCAATGACAAATGGCTTAATGAATTGTTTTACAGGTATTTACCTCAGTAGAGTGACAGGAGATTCTCACATGCATGGCATGTACAGAGGATGCTTCTGAAGAGCTCTCTAAAACTGGAGTTCAGTTGGCACTTTGTGACCAAGCTTAGCAGTGAAGTGGTAAAAAGTAACCTGGACCAGATAATATTCATCCAAGGAGTTGTAAAAGAAAGTTATTGAGTTACTCACCTTGAAGTTCTGACTATCTGTTTAATAAACCTTTGTGCTAGGTGAGTCGAAAGTGAAAAATGCAGTGCTCAGCATTGGAAATGATGCTGGGAAAGATGTGAAAAGTGGGATGGTAGAGCCAGTGCACTGCAAGGGGTTGCATAGAAAACTCACGATGGCTTTTATGAAAAAAAGACACACAGTATAAATCTGTTAGTGCTCTGTGAAATTATCAGCTGACATATGCATGGAAGTGATTTTGTCAAAGCAGCATAGCCATTTTTTGTTCAGAAATTGTCAGTGAGGTCTTTCATCAAAAGTGCTTGAAATACCTTGGAGTAAGAGGAAAGAATTCTCAAGAATTAATAACAGATTAAAGGATAAAGAGCAATGAATGAGAACAAATGGTTGGGCTTTACAGTAGACAAATTTTATTATTGGAGTCCCAGAAGATCTATTTTTGGATCTGTGCTGTTCAATGTATTTTTGAATGATCTAGAAAAGGAGATGTGTAGAGAAGTGACAGTAGTTTTTGTGTGATGTGGAATTGTTCTGAAGTCTTAAATCTGACACAAACAGTGCCAGTACATGGAGATAATCAACTAGGAAAAAGCTTTCCAAAACCTGAAATAGGGAGGTCAGCTGTTGGACAGCTGTTAAGATAGGAAACAAGGCAGGGATATATTGAATACCTCCTTAAGAATTGAGACCTTAGTCATAGATACTTCATCTTTGTATTTGGTTGTTTACAATAGGAAGTGTTGCAGAAAATCTGTTCTGTGCTTGCAATGTCCAGGCTATCCAGGTCTCTAATCAATGTCAGCTGTCCAAGAACTAGAACAACTCCTTCATGCTGTAAACCAGGTTTCCTCTAAGACCTCAGGGCAACGTAGGTTGATGACCAGATCCATTCAGTGACTAAGGATTTCCACTTCTGGAATATTCTGCAGAATGGTCTGTGCTGCGTGAATCAGGGCTGTGTGTGTTACAGCATCCCCAGTGCACAAAGCTCCTGAAAGGGCAATCTTGTTTTTAGACTCTTTGCTTTGCAAACATGCCTTGGAGCACATCCCTGCCCCATCCGGGCTTCCCTGATGGTGCTTCAAGGCAGCCAGCTCTGCAGCTTCTCTGGGAAGCTGCTCAGAGTTAAGAAGGAGGAGTTGTTCTCCTTGACCTATTTGCTCATTACCTCCACAAATGTGATTTTGATTAAGGAATTTTCCTAAGTAATTACTATCACATTAACAATTCAGCCAAACAGAAAATAGTCCAGAAAGCAACGTGACATGGTATCTGCCCTGAAGACCAGCTTTCCGACTGCCAACGGAGCTCCAGAGAAGGAGGGCAAAGCCCAGCTCAGCCTGGCAGGTGAGGTGCCCCCAGCCAAGGCAGGTGTCCCCAGCTTTATCTTGCCTGCTGAGGCACAGAGCCCTGCAGATGACTTCTCAGGACTGTGTGTGGATTCTGCTTTGTGTCGTAGTTCACCTGGAGTTAGGAAGAGGTTCTGACATGAACTCCAGATTCATGGGTTAAAACCATTCTTGCTTTTGGCTGCTTGCACAATTTAAAATACCTGCTGAGCCCATGTTCTGAGCAGTGTGACAAGATAATCACACATGTGCTCCAAGGAGTAGGCTAAATCTGGGCCAGTTATGTGGTTGAAGCTGTAACTCCCAACCCAGTTCCCAGAGTAGGGATTTACACGTGGCATCACTCCCATACCCTGTCCAGAGACAGAATGCATCACAGAGACTGATCTGCTCTGCAGAGTCTAACTTGGAGAGTTGATAAAAGAATAGTTCTACTTTACAAGTGCCCTTGGCACCCTTCTATGTCTGTCATTGCAGTGATTTCACTTAGCCACAGCATACCTGGTTAAAAAATTGCCATTGGGGAACTCTGACAGAGCTTTTCCTGACAGGAAATTGCAGAATGGTTGAGGTTTAAAGGGACTTCTTGAGATGATCTTGTCCAACCCAAGACTGTCATAGACTCGCTCAAGCAGGTCACCTAGAGCACACTGCCCAGAATTACTTTTGTACTTTCTTTCTTACTTTCTGCAAGCATCTGCCCTAACTGTCAGCAGCTTTCTAATGCAATTCTGAGGGAGTGCTGCCAAACAAAAAGGGACTCATTCCAAGACTTCAACAGTGAAAGTATAAATATCCCTCTTGTTAATTTTGGGTGCCATAATGCATCAGTGGCTGTCTTGTGCAATTTAGCCCCATGGCATCTCCTGAAACCATGGGCAATAAAGCATTTCCATGCTAATGTGGAATAGGCAGGTGCTGGGGTACTTTTTTTCAGCTGCCCATGATGTAGAAAAGAGGGATCCAAGAGTGCTTGGACAGTCTTGGCACATACAGCCCAGCCATCTGGAACACAGTCTTTAAATGGTGCAGTCACCATTGGGGCCGATCAAATGCAATTGGAAATATAAGCAGTGAAAGACACAGCAGACTAGGAACTCTCAGCCAGCATGTAGAGCTCTGGACAGGGCAGCATGATGGATGGGCCAACAGCCTGGAAAAGGACCTGTCATTAAAATAGCTTAGAGTTGCAGCTCATGTGTTCTCCTTTCAAGCTTGGCATGAAGAAATCCTGCAGAATCCTGCACCTTTACATAAACATAAGTGAATCCCTTCTGTTTTCTCATTCCCTAATCTCCAACTGGCCAAAGACAATAAGTATGTTCTACCTTCAGAAGAGCTTTGATATGTCACCTGTGATACATCAGAATAGTGGAGTCCAACTACTTGCTCATTCTTAAAATCTACTATATTAGCGCACTGGCCTTTTGCAGCCAGGCTGGATATACTTCCAGCCTCCTTTAAACACACTAAAGTTTACTAGTATTTTGCTGCTTCAGTGGTGGTAGAAAACTCCTGTTAGTAAGTCCTTACAACCTCTTCATTCAGCTCTGGGAAGGTTCCTCAGTCCTTTCATATCTTCTCAATAACCTCTTAAGCTAGACTTGTTTACCTGTTTCTTAACTCAGCAAGATTATATTTATAATATAACTTTCTCTTTTAGTTTTACCTATTTGGAAGTGAAATGGATTTCCCTTTGTTTCCATTTAGCCATTTTCACTCTACTCCGGACTGCTCTGCTGACACCTCTAAGAGCAACTAATGCCAAGCACAAAATGCACGAGGCATCGGTGATACATTCAGGCTATTAAACGTGTGATTTCAAGCCTTTTACTTGCTCTGCCTTGAGGTATACACTGCACATTCCCATCAGCAATTTCAAGTGCAGAACAGGCCTGGAAGCAAGTTGCTTTGTGAAAACTACCTCCTGCACAATGTAGAGGGGGGATTCCTTAGGGATCCTTTGCTTTGGGACGCTTTGAAGCACGGCTCAACAGATAAGACCCAGCTCAGCTACTACAGCATGTTCTCTCTTCATTGCAAGATGTTGGCTGTTTCATGGTCACCCACTACTTGTAAATGTGAGCAGCTCTTGTGATGAAAAACTGAGCTATTTTCAAGGGTCAGTTGCAGAGGGATCCAAGCCTAGTAATATAGGGAAGCCTGAAAATATAATCAGCTGCTAATCAATAAAAGAATCTCTGATAATTAGGCAGTGCCATCGTCTCCATTACCCCAAAGCGATTTTTAAAGCAGTATTGGCTTTCTTTCCAGAGCCATCATTCCTTGGTTTTACAGTCCTATTTTCAGTATGTTTCCAAGTGCTTGATGATGATGGAAAGAATCAACATCCACACATTATTTACAGATAAGAAAACTGATTCATTAGGAGACACGAACCATTTCATAAATTCATCTAGCCATCATGGAGCCTAAACAGAAAGAGTGGGCAGTAGCTCTGGGCACTGACACTTGAGATGAAGGTGTTCATTCCTCTCCACTGAACATAGAAGTTCTAAAGAACAGAACCAGTGGACAGAGAGGAGACTTAAATGTCTCAAGAGCTAAGTTAGGGCGAATGAATCTCATCTGCAGGGACCTTATTTATTTGACAGTAAATGCAATAGGAACTTTAATTTTTACAGTTAAAATTTCCAAATCAGGAGTCCCTTGCTCCTTCTTAAACTTGGCACACAAAGCCTGGTTAGTGTGTTTGGACACTACAAATGCTTTCACAGAAAATGTTTTGCAGTTCAACTGCAGCCTTTTTTTTGCATGCATTTCTTGTGGCAATTTAATGCCTCCCCATTGGTCTTATCAAGTCTGAGTGCCTTCAGATATAGCATCTTTCCCCCAGGCCCTTTACAGCATGCCCTGAAAGTCTTCCAGCCTTTTGACATCTAAGTATTCCTGTTTACCTAAATCAAAAAATAGTGTCCTGCTAGGAAGAACAAAGCAACTCTCTCCCACAAAAAAAAAAAAAAAAAAAAAAAAAAAAAAACCTAAATCATAAAAAATAAACAAAAAAATTTCCTTTTCTGTTCATCA
>JAVCKT010026327.1:12415-22973 GCA_032273925.1 Rhynchotus rufescens | reverse complement strand
CCCCACCCCCCCGCGCGGGGCAGGCAGGGGCCGGCGGCCTTTTCTTGGCGCGGGCAGCGCGCAGGCCGCGCCGCCATGGCGAGGGGCCGCCATGGCGAGGGGCCGCCATGGCGAGGGGCCGCCATGGCGAGGGGCCGCGCGCGCCCAGCCCAGGAGCCCACGGGCCGCGGGGAGGCCGCTCCGCTCCGCGCCGCCCCGGCACCTTCGCCCTCGGCAAAAGGGGCAATCCCTGGCTCGCACCCAGCACAGCGCCGCTCCTTCCCCGCGGGGACAGCAGGAGGAGTTGCCCACAGCCGTGCCTGGGGACCATCTGTCTGTCTAAGGCAGCCCTCTCCCCTCCTCTCCTCCTCGATGCTTTTAATTTTATGGTGGCTGAAAGGCACGAGCCCCCTTTACATTCCCTCCTCGCTGCAGGAATTGCCTCATCTCGGGCCTGCACTACCCCATGCCTCAGTGACTGCAGGCAAGCCTGCTCTACACCATTAATCATACTGGTGCTCCAGCTTTCACTCCTTCTCAGCTGTCAGATTTGCCAGGGGAAAACTGCAGTTGTGCCACGATGGGAGGAAGAGTTCCGTGTCCTTCTGCCCCAAGCACAAACTCGCCTCACACACACCTGAGTCCTTGGCCTGGCTCACAGTAATAACTTGGAAACAGCGGAACTCTGGAGGTAACTTCATTAAAATATATTTGGGGGGAAGAGAAAGAAAAAAAAAAGGCAGAGCACATCACAAAACATCAGAGCATCCTTCCATCCTTCCTCCTATGACAAAAGGGATTGTTTAGATGCTTATAGGAGCAACACATTATGCTAACAGAAGGACAGAACTTAATGGCAGGGAGACACTGCAGCACCAGTGATGCAAAAGCAAGGCACAGGATGCCTGACACCAAAACACAGTCCCCAGGGTACGTGAAAGGACCCAGGCAAGTGTGAGGGTAAAGCACAGCACAGCTCTTGTCACGGCTCTTGATGAAGTTCTCAGGCACTGTGACATATGACTGCCCTGAGTTTATATCCAACCAGCTATTTGGGAAAAAAAAAACAACACAACAACAAACACACAGCAGTGATTTAAGTCTAAATTAACATTTCCTCTTCTGTATTCTCATTCGATTCACACAAAAGCAAATATTATTTTCCTCCTTCACAGTGTTTAAAGTTTCACAGTTCTACAGATCTGCAGGGAGAGAGTCCCCAAACCAGTTCTGACAGCAGAGCAAGACTGGAATCTGGATTGAAAGTTCTTTTTACCAAAAACAATCAAGTAGAGTCTTTTGGAGAAAGTAGAAAACATCTCTGCAGTTTCTTGGGACGAAGGAATGCCTTACAGTAATCTTTTCTAAAGAAAAGTTACTTTTCTTCAGTTGATCCTCAGACTTCTCCTGAAGGGTCTTTTCCTTTATTGAGTTCTTAAGGATATACAAAGGACTCTAGCTTTCTTCTTTAGCTTTCCAGAAGTCTAGCGTGGAACTGAAATGATGCTGCAACGTCTTGGTGTGGACAGCAATCCAGCTTCTGCTCCACGTATACAGTCCAAAATCTCCACATGGGTCTTATATCCCATGATTCTTTTTAGACATGAGTTTGAATCCATCATCCAGAATGGACCTCCTATTGCGCCTTAACCTCCTTTGCTTCTCGAGATGGATGACCATTCCCAGGAGGAGACTGGCAACCAGGAAGAGCACTATTCCTGCAACAGCTAGAATGATGACTGTGGCTTCTACATGCCCTGGAGCCAACTTAGCTCCGAACAGCATCACCTTCTGGGACTCATCCTCAGGTGGTGTCTCTGAGAGCAAACAAAAATACAGAGCCAATGAGAGCTAGAACTACCACAACTGAAAAGGTCTAATTAATATGAAGAGCTAAAAAGACAGACCCAAAGCAAATCAAAGCAGACCCAATTGCTGTCCATTCAGTAGACATCTTCCTTCAGGTCATATAAGGTTTTGAAGAATAAATGGTTCTTCCCCTTCTCCATTCCATAACTTAACTGTGTCTCACTATATCTCACAGCTATTCAGTCCTATCAGCTAATCACCACTAACCTCCATCCCTTGTCACTCGGGATGGCTGGGGAATAAAGAGCTGAGCTAGAAACAGAAGAACTGAGATGAGAACATGTGCCAGGACTGGGGCCACTGCAAGTTCCCCACTTGTTTCCAAGCACATCCTGCATGTGTTGTCCTGTCACACAATTTTTCAAAGTGTACTTGCTCAGTCACATCTATCGTGAGATAGTGTCATGCTTCCATAATTTTGAATTACTTCATATTGTGCTGCTCTGACACATTTCCTAATTCTCTTTTTTGCTCCCTTTTTTGAACAAGGAAAACATCATTGTGAAAAATAAATGCACAATCAGATGAGTTGTAGATAGAAGTCTATTTTCAGCCTAAGCTGTCTCTGAAATCAGCCCAGCTGAATCTATTCATAGCAGAATAAAATGAAAGTCTAGAGATGAAAAAATCAGGAAGAGTCAGCACCACACACTATTTAAACTTCTATTCTTGTGATATTTTAGAACCACCTTACCTACTACTCCTCACTCATCCTGCTGAATCAAATGTTATCTAACATCTGTTCTTTAAACAACATTAAGGTCCCCAATACATATTCAGGCAATATAGACCAGGGAGATGTTTGATACATCCCTTTAGATAGTAATTGGGTGTCTAAAAGTCTAATTAATATGGGATTGATTAATATGTATAAGTACATGAAGGGGGAATGTAGGGAAAAAGGGGCCAAGCTCTTCTCAGTGATGGCCAGTGACAGGACATTACTCCTTGGAGTAATGTCCTCACACATGGACACACACACACACACACACAGAGGTCAGCAGGGCCACGTGTACTATACCTTTATTGTCGCTCACAACTTCAGGTGCTGGTTCTGAAAGGAAACAACAAGTGGGTGACAAAGTGTTAAACTGCAGAGGGAGAGCCCAATACACAGTGCTTTTGGCAAAGATCAGATCTGGACAAAGTGGTCTTCCAGTGCTTGTAGCTTTATTTTCTCTTGTAGAAGTTTTCATTCTCCCACATTATATCAAGAGGGCTTTTGAATTACCTACCTCAAGAGCAGACCTACTCCCATCGCACAACTCTACAGCCTTTGAAAGAAAAGCATGGTCAAAACCTTTGAGCACCTTCTAGCATTTCCTGATGAAGTTAGAAGCCTTAGGATGTGCATTTAGATCACAGGTAACATTTTAGTAAGGACAATTACTAGCTGACAGCTGAATAGTGCTTCCCATGCACAAGCTAAAAAAACCCTCATAATACCACAGGTAATGGAAACTCCTGAAACCAAACTGTAATCAACTCCAGCTGTAGCTACAACAGCTTTCAAAGGGAAACATCTTAAATACTAGTAATTTACCTCTCTATTTATAGTAGGTAAAGGACTTGCAAGTATGATGTAAACACTCAGAATTTAGCAGTAATATTAAGAAGTGTTGTTAGACATTTATGGTAATAATTGGCACTTGCTCCCTACCTGGTTTGGGCAAGACATTGAAGAGTATCTCCATGCCAGCATGAATATGATCAGATACATGACAATGAAGCAGCCATGTCCCAGGATTCCCAGGCAACATCTCCACCATTTCAAAGGTCCCAGGGAACAGATCCACAACATCTGCTCTGTAGCCTTTGCCATTCTGTCAAAGGGAGGCAGGTTCTTAGCATGCAGCACTTTGGATACACACATTTCTTTTGAAAATCAGTCTAGAAAAGTGAAGATCTCTTAACATCACTTTGGACCTCTACCACTTAGAGTATTTTGTAGAGTTTACAGAAGCTCTGCAAAAGATTTCCAAAAGCAGTTCCAGGCCTGTAGCTAGGAAAGCTAATATAATTTAGTAATGCCTAATCCCAAGGGTTAGTTACATGCATCAGCACTGCATAAAGTCACATCCAAGTTAGATGATTGCTGCAAGGAGTTCCAAGCCAGAGTCAAGCAAAAGTGATGATACCTGAGGTCAGTCTCTCCTTTACAAACAGCAGAATATTCTTACCTTGTATGTGAAGGTCTCAGCATGAAAATGGACTGTGTGCACATCAATCTCCTGACCCATTCCCAGCAGGTACCAGTTCACCCACTCTCCTTGGAACATGGTCAGTCCAGGCAAGTTTGCATAGAGTCGCCCATTGATTGCTGAGCAGTAAACAGCAATGGGGAAGTAGAAATGGCTGTTATTGAAGTGGCAAAGATGCTGCACTGTCTCAGCAGAACATGCACGGCAAGTTAGAAGTCTGAAAGCTCATTTAAAAGCCAAGGCATCAGCATTTAGCTTCTTCCATATGAATCCCCAAGAAGGGCTGGCAATGTCTCCAGCGCAGTTACTTATCTGAGCCCCAGTGGGGCTAACAGATAGGCAGGGTGCCTCTGTCCAGGGCCACACTGCAGCTTAGCTCAGAGAAAGCTCAGGCTGTAGTTCTTTCTGAAACCAGCCAGTGGAGATAGTTGCTTCTAGAAGTCAGGCAGGGTAAATGTCTTCCTGATCTAAAGCAAAGTGCATATGTTTGTGCACATATGCACATGTACACAACCTTTGAATATATATTTACTTACTAAGCAAGGAAAACAGGTACATTCAGCCAACAGGCAACCCTGTCATTCTATGTCTCATGCTGGTTCCATGCTTTACACACTGATCATTTGTTTAAAAAAAAAAAAAAAAATCACTGCATGTTGGGACTTAACTTTGTAACTATCACAGTAAGGGAAAACTGCTCTGACTACAAATGCAGGAAAGAAAACAAAACATTGACTGAGCTGAGAGATATGACACAGAAGGAAACCTCCACATTGAGAAGACAGAAGGAAATAAGATGTAAAGAGTCATGAGCACAGGAAACATCTGTGTTTTAATTCCAGTTCAACCATAGGCACTTTCTGTAGCCTAAAGCAAGAAACAACTTCTATGTTTTGATTTTGCTACCCCTAAGATTGGGTTGATGATTATAACTTAATGGATACGAACATTTGGAGATTCTTTTTATCACCTGCAAAGACACAGTTACAACTCATTATATACCACACACTATCATTACAATGATAGTATGTATAACACAACTCTTCACTGTTACCTGTCATTGCTAAGGGACTCATTTCGCTAAGGATACTTTAGATTGATTTAGATTTAATGTGGGAGCAAGCTATTGTAAACTCTGACTTGTACCTTGCAATTCCTCTTGACAGGGAGGATCATAATGATTAGCCTTCCTTGCAGATCTAGACTTATGTCCTATGTGTGCCACAGGGCTGAGAACAAGACATTAATTCTGTTTGTGCCACAGGTGAAGGGAAAGGGTGAGGGCATTCACTGAGTATCAGGTTCCTGGCTTTTGGACTTCTGACAATTAAAGGAGGTCATAGAACGAACATCAACTTTGCGCAGATTGTAATGAATGTCAAGGTACCCAAGAGGCATTACCATGCATTTTGTTGCTTTCCACAAATACGTCATCCAGCAGGTCGATTTCTCTGTGATTCCCATGAGCGTAACGTTCCACGTTCTCCTCCAAGTACCAGGACTGATTCTCATCAAACACCAGGAACAGTAGGGCAAACTCCCTCTTTACATCCTTCCTAATTCCATTGGATTGCAGCACACCTTTCCGGCAGATCTTCAGGGGTCCAATCAGACCACTGTACATATCCTAATAGGAATGAATGAGGAGAACCTCTGAGACAATGATTTGACTCCAACTAATAGAAACTTTGATTCACTAGGAATCATGCTCATATCCTAAAAATAACTGAAAAAAGCTTATTGTCAAGGGACCAGTGGAACTGCTTTACAAGTACGTGCATTTAGAAAGAAAAAGGATAAGCATCAGGATGAATTTGAGAGATTCCCTCTCCAAAGAGAATGCCGCATATGTCATCAGATTGTTCCTCTTCCTCTCACCTGGACCAAGCTCATTGTTTTATAGAGTATTAGGGAAAAATACACACACACACACACACACACACATATATATAAAATCAGTTTAACTGGGCTTTTCTGGTTCTAACATCTAAGATTCCAAGTAGATTTTACCTTTATGGGGTCCACCATGGAGTAGTAGATCCAAGGGATACAGGCTGAATCATTTGGCCCTGGACCGGATCTCTCAGGAACTTCCCATCTGTATGTCACAATGTCACCTGAACAGCAGAAAAGCATCATTAGCTCTTGTGTGATGAAGTAAGTCCTCAGTTTGCTGAGCACTACTCAAAAGCAGGTCAAAATGATGCTTCTGACTCCAAACCACAAATACAGTTCTGGCTTTGTCAGGCACTACACCTTTTTTTCCCCACTGACACTGAAAAGCAGAACAGTGGCTTCCCTCTCATAAGCAAATGGGGATGTAGGGAGGTGCAGGTCACAGGATGCACACACTACTGGTATCAGCATAACTGTTTTATCTGCTACTTCCAAGACTACCCCCCACAAAAGAAATTCCATCTGTCTTCGCTATAGACGGAGCTTGAGATGATCTGTGAACTCTTAGTGGTAAATTATGATGCTCATTCAAATTTCCTTTTAAAATTATTGTTTTAGGTATTAGTAATACTTCTTAGTAAGGCAAGACCCAACTGATAGGCTGGCTGTTTTGCAGAAAGAGCCTGTCCTGAAGAATGCACAAGTGAGCAAACATTGCAGGGACTGGCAGCTGGACAGTGAAACAACTGGCCAAGCTCGGGCCGGGTCCTGGCAAGCAGCTTTCTGTGTCCCTGGGGCAGCCGTCGCCCGTCACGGGGCCGTGGCAGGGCGAGAAGAGCTCTGAACAGTCACCACGTGTCTTGCACAGGCAGGCCAGGCACACTGTGCGGGAGAAGGCTGCCCGGGGAGATCTGTGCTATGCCGATCCCAGTGGTCAGCAGAGAACATTAAATCCTCTAGACCACTACCAACACAGAAATGATAATTAAGAAAACCACAGTGAAGCCAAAAGCTGTTCCTATTCAGTTCCAAGCCTGTACTGCAAGAAAACAAGTCAATTTAAACAAATAAGCCTAACTGTAGGCTAAAGTAAGCTTCATATGTCTGTATTGAAATAGAATTGGAGAACACAGTGAGTTACCAGGGTTTGCTGCTTGTGGCTGTCCTGTCTCCTTTTCCAGTACTCCATGTGCATGGATGGAGTAGGGTCGTGTTGCATTGTTCTTGAACACAATATTGAGAATATCTCCTACTTCTGCCCACATAAAAGGGCCTTGAGACAGAAAGAACATATTTAACATTAGCAAGCATTATCAACGTGTCTCCAAAGGATGTTTGCACCTATCACCATCTTCCTCTTCACAGGTATTTTTCCCTTTAATAACACTTAGAACAACCCTTTCATTCTTTACTGCACCTTTGCCCCACAAAAAAGAGCATCAGAGGTTGATCCCAAATCAAGTCTTAGAAAACCAGACTGCCTGTCTCAAGGTAGAAGTGAAGACCGCTACATGTTTTCACTGTGCCCAGTGTAACTAAGGCTTGATACCTGAATACTGCTATGTTAAATGTAGCATCATCTTTATCATCACCCACTGCTGGCTTCAGATAACTTCGTATTACTCAGTGCAGCTTGAAAGTGTTAAAAAATAACAGTTTGTGGCTCTAATTTAAATGACATACACTACCTCACCTTGCTGGCCTGGCACCACTTGTCCCAGATTCATATACCAGTGCTCTGTTCCATAGTCTTCCATTCAGCATTCCAAAGCACTCCTCCATTTCTCAAAACTACTTTTGCATCAAAAGCTTTTCTTTCACAGCTAAATTTTCAGCTGCATCTCTCAGACAGTCTTCCAAAAGTTTTAACTGTTATTTTTGTTCTAGACTTTGAAATATGCAGGTGTGGAAAAAACAGTCTGACTGTGATATCAAAGACAGCCAGCAGCAAAAGCAGGCATGAGAATCCAGCCTGTTCTGCTGCAGGCTGTATTCAGAACTCTACTGATTTTTCTCCAGACCTGCAGAGAAGACAGCGTATACTTGAGTATCTAGGGGAAGCATCAGATCAGAGCTCACAGTCTAAGACCCAGCCCTGCACAAACAAATGGGAAATGTACCCTCTGCAGATTTCCTTACCCAGGATTCCAAGATGTTCATCACCATTTATCCTGGCCTTCGGGGTCTGGAACGTCCCATCAGTGTATTCCCTATAAACTGCTTTCTTGTACTTGGACCCAAGCAGTCCATTTTCATTGCTCAAAAATACATTGGAATAGCTGAAAAACGCAGAGAGAATTGCTGTGTTACCCAAATGCTTAGAGGGCATAAAGAGCTAGCCCACATTAGGGGGCTCATTAACTGAACGAGCTTCACCTCCCAGGGGCTGAAAAGGCTCCCTTATTTTGGCTGAAAAGAGGGGCAGGGAGACATAGGGGGCTGTGACCCCCATCCGCAGTGTAAGCACCCCGAGACGAGAGGGCCAGAAGCCCTGGGGAGCCCCAGGGGTGGCATGGAGCGGTGCCGGGGCTCTACCTCTGCGCGGAGCCGTTGTGCCGCTCGCGCTCCCAGCGCCGCTCGGGCGCGTAGTCCCACTCCACCTCCTCGGCCATCACGTAGTAGGTCCGCACCCCTTTGTAGTGGTGCACAGGAGCGGGGTCCCTCTGGCCGCACTTGGAAACTGAGTAGCGTTCTCTCATCCCAGCATGGAAGTGGTTGCTTGTTTGACAGTAGATGTCAAAAATCCCTGAGGGAGCAGGCAGCACAGGCAAGGAAATTAGAAAATTTTGAAGATCCCAGAAAACAAGCTGCTGCTCACTCAAAGCTTGAGAGCCATGCCATGACACAGACACAAACTTTGTGTGTTGTACACATCTATGCATTTGGTTAGGGAGGTTAGCTGCCAGAGGCTGAGATTCAAAAGGGTTTTTAGAGAAACCAAACAAAAAAAAGGCACTAAATTCTAGACAGGAATCATCTCAGGAGGTTTCCTTATACACACAATAACCTACTCATTAGACATGAAGGAACCTGCTAGGGGACAACTGCGTTACCATTGCTGAGATGCTGGGTAAGCAAAAGATCCAGCCTACAGACATCGGGGAAAAGAGAGCGTTGCCAACAGGCTCAGCACCCTTTGGAAGGGGCATGGTGTTGCATGTCTAACCCTCCCACCAGGAAGGCCAGGATCTGATGTACGTGTTCACCTCCTCAAGGCATGGACTAGAACACTAAGCCCTGACAACCTGGTGCGACTTTGTTTTGAAATGTGTGTTTGCCTGTTTCTATGAGTCACAGGCAGCAATGTCCATTAGGACCATTACTACAGGATGCGGCTGCCTTGAGAACCAGTCTGGGACAATATGGGATGAGATCTACTATTTTCTGTTCCTCCCTCAAATCAGATTCAAACGGCAGGACCTCTGCCCTCCTAAATGGGGCCTGATGGGGTCTAAAGCACAACTCACTCTGTAACAGTTCACACAGTGCTAAACACAGCAGCCACAGGAGCAAACATTACAACCTGAACCTCTTCCTGGTGCTAAATTAGATGTGCAGCTAATTACCTTTGTTATCAGGTTGCATAAAGGCAGTAGCAAACGTATGGGGGAACAGGTTGGTGGAATCCCTCCGCATCCCATTCATCTGCAGGGTGTTGCCCTGAAACACAGCTCCATGCACATCCGCTTCCGTACCCAAGCCCAGTAGGTGCCAGGACACGTTGTCTCCTTCACAGACATCCAGCCCAGGCAAGTTGCCAAACATAAACCCATTGATGGCTGCAAAGGTGAAAACAGTTAACTGTCAAACATCAGTCAGAGGCTTCATTCTCTACACACACCCTGAAAGATGAGGCCTGCCTGTGAAAGTGCATCTTCCTTGTAGCTCACCCCAAATATGCTCAGGGTGCACATCCTGAGGCAGCTCTGCGTCATGTCCCATGTACCACTCTCTGCCTTTATACTCACTTTTCTTCAGGCCAGCACAACACATTACCACTCCAGTTTCCCAGCCCAGATTAGGTAGACACCAACCCATGTCTTGCAGTTCTACTTCTGCTGCCTGCAGGACAGCATCATGCCATACCATGCATCCTGTTCGATTCCTTGAAGCCATTATCCTTTTTCACTGAAGACTCTTCCATCCTCAAATAGTATTTTATGTTTGCATTTAAATACCAGCTGAGATTCTCATCAAACACACTGAAGAGAAGGTAAAATTCTTTGTCGATCCCTTTCTAAGATATAATCACAATGATGGCTGTTAATTTTTAAAACACACCAATTAACCATCAGCCTTACAGCTCAAGCTGTTTTGTCTGGCTCTTATTTTCCCCTTTTTCCTTTACCCAGGCCTCTCAAGAGCCAGCGGGGTCTGTCCCTCTGCTCAGGATGGATCACCCTTTCTGCTCCCCAGGAGCACCATTGCAGATGTGCCCTGGTGTTCCACATAAGGAACCAATATTCAGCCAAGTTTTAAGGTGCCAAGTTTCACTACCTGTCCAGAACAGAACTCAGATCAGAACTCTGCCTACAAGGCAGCTCAATGACTGTTTTGGTCCTCTCTTACAGTAGTCTTGACTTTTTTTTTTTTTTTTTTTTTTTAAATTTATA